>PVKZ01002254.1:0-247066 GCA_004027375.1 Macroglossus sobrinus | reverse complement strand
GTTACAGGTCATACAGTATTTGAAAGTTAAAAAGCAGTTTTCCAGGCACCTGGGCAGACATATGTTTCTGCCAGGCTGTGTTCATTCCAATCTCTACAAAAAAAAAAGTTTTCCTTTCTGCTTCCCTCAAGTAGAACGCCCTCCACCTGTCCCTGCTCCCACCTCCCAATCTATCCTACTAGCTTCCAAAGCGGTTTAGGTGATGAAGCGCCTGAAGTCTCAGTTTTCTGTGTGAAATGCCATAAAATATTGACTTATTTAATTCTATCATCCAGACCTGGAACCATTTTTCTAGCAGAAAATATGGCCATATTATATGTATGCAGGTCTCTGCAACTCAAAAAAGAATGATCACAATAAAATATTTTGAACAAAACACATTACTGGTTTCCCACTGGCATTCATTTCTGCTTGTCATTCTCTGTGTCACCTACAAGCACTCACTAGCGGCCAAGTGGTAGCAGGCATCCAAAGTTTAAGAACAGTTTATTAGAAAAAAGTCCTTAATGGAGAGAAAATCCTCTCCATTAAGGTAATATGTTCTGGGAATTGAAACATTGATTACTCCATTTTAGTGGGGAAAGCTGTTCTTGGAGACTGTGGATGCTAGTGTCCCAAGTGAGAGTGGGCTGAAAATTTGCCCCAGTCTCATCCATTCCGTAAAGTCTAAATGAAGATACAGCTTCTGAAGATACAGAGTCTTCCTGGGTTCTGCCTGCTAATCTTCATCACCCTCATTGTGGGCGTGCTATGTCCAAAGCATACAGTTAATCCCTAGCTGTATACTGTCTCAGATGAGTGTTGCATCTGTCTGTCCTGCTGCCCAGCTGTAAGCTCATGAGGGCTGGGACTGTGACTTACACCTCTGCTGAGCCAGCAAAGAGCAGCTGCAAGAAATACTAAATTGCTAACTTTTCTCTTCATCTCAGGACTTTGGTAAGTCCGAACTGCCCATGAGTCACAGAAACACTAGAATCTGATGATGTTATAGCTCCTCTCTGCAAAAAAAGTAGCCCATGTAAATGAGATTTCACCATCATATTGGAGTTGTTTGTGTGGGAGTGTTCCTTCAGAATCTCCAAATCTCCCTTGTTCCTACTATAAGGACTCTCGACTTTCCTTGTAGTGTTGAAAACAGCATAGATTGCTGTCAGAAAGCTCTGGGTTCAAATCTTAGTCCAATTACTTGTTAACTACAACTTGACAAAGTACTCGAGTTTTTTAAGTCTTGCTATGAAAACCAGGAAAATTAAGCTACTACTAAGACCCCATCATTGAGCTAGCATGGGCGGGTTCAGTTAGTCAGTCCCCCTCCACCTTTCTCCTCTCCACCTGCATGCCCTGCCCCATTTCCAAGGACCCACCGGCTATCCGTGACTGGCTGGGTATTTGGACGCTGTGACCTGCTCCACTGCAAATGGAAGGGCAAGGAGACTGAAGCTGGCTTTCAACTCTTTCTTCCACATGCACTTTTTTTTTTCAAGCTGCTATACTAAGCCATTCAGAAAACATTAACCCCCAGGTTGAGATATTTTTACACAGGTCTAATGATTTCTTATCCTCTCTTCATCAGTCTTGTCCCTGTTTACATGCCCACCCCACACCCCCACCAAGGCACAGAGCTTACTTTTCTCCCCAGGGGATCCTCCTTCCAAGCGAACCCCTATCTCTCAGCAGTGCTCTCATACATGCTGAAGCCTCATATTTCCCTGCCACCAAGCTGTTTCCGTGATTACAAAATGTTTGATTGTGAAGCATGTGAAAATGTATTTATAATGCAACTTTACTTCCTAAAGAAAATTTCCATGAGAAATCAAAGTCTAGGAAGGCTGGCACCCTGCATTTATGATCTTTGAGCATTTTAGAGTTTTTTGGAGGATTTCTTTATCCTTGCACTCAGAGTGGGGGAGGGAGTAGACATGGAGGTGCTGGGGAGGATGATGAGTGAGGAGTTGGGGCATCTGGGATTTGGACCTGCTCTTCACCAGCTGTGTGACTGTGTGACCAGCAGCGAGTCCGTTGACAATTAGGTCCTTAAATCATCTTCTTCCTCCTGCAGTACTTTTCTAGTGCCTCCTCCTCAGTCTCCTTTATGGTCTTCCTTCCAGGCTTTGTCCTGTGCCCTCGTCTCCTCTCTTTGCACTCCCTGGGTTAGCACCTCCTCTCCCACGGCTCCCACCACCACCCCCTAAGGATACCTCCTCAGTCTCTATCTGAAACTTTCAGCTTTATCTACCTGAACCTCTGACTTTATCTCTACATGGACATCATGCAGGTACCTCAAAATCAGCACACCCAGAACCAAGCACACAATCTTTCCTGCAACCGTCTCCTTCTCCTAGGTTACCCATTTGCTAGATTACTAGCTCCCATCTTCACAGAAACAACAGGCCAGAAATCTTGGAAATGTCATATCTGACCCCTCCATCACCATCTATCCAACATGCACTGAACCAGAGCATGAGATGCTTTGGTGTCTGCCACTGTGGGGGGACTCCATGGCTCCCTAATCCCAGGGAGACCCTTCTTACCCCTTGCTTGGACCCTTCCAGAACTCTCCTTTCTAATCTCTTCTACCCATGGAAGCCAGCTTTTCCTACCTCCCACTCACTAATAGTGAGAACTTGGATGATTAACAAAACCCTCCTTGCTTCTGTAAAATGGGAACAGTTAGAGCAGATGATGCCATGAGACCCTTCAGCCTATAGATCTTTGATTCAATTATTGTCCATTTAATTCCATTGCTCAAAACCCTGCAATAGAGCCTTGTCTCTGGTGTCTTTCCTTTTCTCCAAACTATTCTCCAACCATTTCCAGAGGGAAATCTCCAAGACCGGAAGAAATCCTGTGAAGCCCCCATGACTGATTCCTGCCTGCCTCCTTCTCAACACTTCAGCATGAGTTTTCAGTTCAAGGTACATCTCGATGCTTGGCAGTTCCTCACACTTACCAAGTGGTTTTCCTACATGCTGTGAATTTCCTCTTCTAGCTGTTGGAATTTCTTCTCTCTTCCTTTCCTACTCTTTTCCTCCCCTTCCCCTTTTCCTCTCTTTCCTGGGGTCTGTCTGGTGAACTTGCCCTTATTTCTCAAGCCTTACCCTTCCTCTAAAACAGAGCTAATGGCATTTGCACCTCTACCTCCCAACACTTACACATTTGCCTCCCCACTGGATTTGGAGCTCATTTAAAGTCTTGATACTGCATTCCCAGAGCTCAGCACAATGCTGACATAAAAGATAAGTTAAATAATTATATCATGAGATCATATAGTATTTCACTTTCTTTGCCTGACTTATTTCACTTAGCATAATATCCTTCAGGTCCATCCATGTTGTCACAAATGAAAAGACTTTATTCTTTTTTTTATAGCCTAGTAACATTTCATTATATATATGTACCACATCTTTTTTATGCAGTCATCTGTTGATGGGCACTTAAGTTGCTTCCACATCTTGGCTATTGTAAATAACACTGCAATGAACATAGGGGTGCATAGATCTTTCTGAATTAGTGTTTTAGATTTCTTTGTAATTGAGTGTCTCCCCAAATCCATAAAATAACATCTTTCCTTTTTATTTTGGAGTTTAAGACTCTTTCCATTCTAGACCCACCACTGTTAGCTGTTTGCCTTAAAGCACTTAAGCCAGCTGCACCATTCATCCTTCCATAATCATGCATTGAACACACCTGCAGCCATGGTGGAAACTTCTGCTCCCCTCCTTCTACCCCCTCTCATGTTTAAACCTTATCTGTTCTTTAAGGCCCAGCCAAATGTCACTTCTTTTTCTTTAGTCCTGAACCAGAAGTGACCTCCTCTTCCTAGGAGTTCCAGAGGTCCTTGAATCATTTTTATGGTTCTTAGTATTTTAGGCCTTGGATAGAGTGGTATGGTCAGCTTAACTTACATGTTAATCACTTGCTTTTCAGGACACTCTGACCATGTACAGGGCTTCCATCAAGGTTATATTCGTCATGTATACCATGCGGTTGTTCGAGACTCTCCCAGTGATGGCCCAGGAGCATCTTTAAATTTGTTCATCCCCATCTCTACATCCCCACATTAATCCCCTAGTGGAGAGCATACTATCTCTCACCTGGACCATGGCAATAGCCTTCTAACTGGTCTTCTCATTGCCATTACAGCCAGTGTGATCTTCTACCTGTGCAAACCTGACCAAGCCCCTCTCTGCTCAAAATCCTCAATGACTTCCCATTGTTCTTGGTATAAAGGCCGAAATCCTCCACAGGGTCTGTGCCACCTCTCTGTCCCTCCATCCCCATCCCCAGCTATGCTGCCTTTCTAAGAACTCTGGATTCCTTCCCACTCAGGCCAAGCTATTCCACTGTGGGGTACATTCTTTCCTTCAGCTTTCCCTGGAGAGCCTGCTGGGTCCCTACCTATCTTTCTGACCTCTGCTCACATGTCCTGGCTCCCACCATGACGTCAGCTCCCCTGGTTTTATACATTCAGCACTTACTACAGTTTGTCAGCCTCTTGCAATGATGATTTGGGGTAGAGGCCAAGTCATTTCGTTCACCACTGTCCTTTCTTCCTTCCCCTTTCCCTACACACATACATCCAGCTTAGTGTTCAACAGAGTAAGTGCTCAGGACATGGACACTAGTATGTGTGTGTTGCCCATAACAGACTGGGGGAAGATCTGTGAGCAGGAAAAATGTTGTATAGGTGTCTATGTGTGTGAGTATGCGTATCTCCAGAGTTTCAGTTGGTGGCAGATAAAACAAAAAGCACCAAAGCCCATGAATACAAATTTGAGAAGCAGAAGTGGAGGAGGAGTCTGGGGCCAAAGCTCCTCTGAGTGGAAAACAGGATAGGCTAGTGCCGAGGGCTCCATTGCAGGTTGTCCCAAGATTTGTTAGTGGGCACTGGAGCAGGATAAGTTGGGACTTTAAAGTCTTGAGCTTCTTCCTCCAAAGTGTGCCTTCCATTCCTTACATGCACAGCTTTTAAAATTGCAAATTATTTGAATGTAGAGACTGTATTTTATCTATCTTGGTTTCCTCTGTTCCCATAACAGCTCTTGACAAGTAGAAATTTCGCAACTGTTTGCTCTGTTGAATTTATTCTGATCCCAGCCTGAGCCATCTTGAGAGTCATTCATTCGTTCAACATTTACTGCACGCCTTTTGTTTATTTATTCATTTAGCATTTATTGTACACTTACTGATTGCCAGGCATGGGACTGCAATTGTGAACAAGCCAGACAAATTTCCTGTGTAGTCAGAGTTTATGGTGTAGAGGGAATCAGATGATCTGATCACTGCTGGGTTAGGAAAGATTAAGAGTCACGGGATCCCAGAGAAGGTGAAACTAAATTAGACCTGGGGTGGGGATAATGATCAGGGGTGGCTTCCTAGAGGAAGTGATTTCTAAGATGAAACCTGACAGATGGGTAGGAATCAGCCAGGAGTGGGGAATAAGCACAAAGAGTATTTGGGACAGAGAACAAGCATATGTACAGGTTCAGAGAATTCCACATCATTCCTATGACAGGAGTGAAGGTGGGCGGTGAAGGTGAGTGATGAGGCAGAAACCTATGTAAGCACTGGCCTGGTGACAGAAGGTGTTGGGCCAGGCACTTTAATAAATTCTTTTTTTACTGAGTCTTTAGGACAGCCCTGCGAGGCAAGGATCGTTATTCCATTTGTTTATGAATGTTCAGTGGCTTAAGGAAATTTGCACAGCTGGTCAACAGGCAGGCCAGGTTTCAGTCCTGTCTACCTCCCACAGCACTTCCGGATTCTGAGGCCATGAAGGAAGAAAGGCACCCATGCTGGGCAGACATTGGGACCAGAAATACCAGCACATCTCTGATGATGTGGCCACAGTTTGCATTCCTAGGCTCACTGGCTGGTCTCTACCACAATTAGGATCTGCTGCTGCAGGCTGCTCAGTTGGGGGTGAATTGGAGGGGTGGGAGGGAAGGGGAGATAGAAAGGCAACTGCAGAAGGGGAGGTAGAAAGGACATTGCTGAAGACAGTGCTTTTGGCCACAAAGTATTAACATCATGTCTTAATAGTATTCAAATGAAGCCCCCAATAGGTTGCACTCAGAACCAGCACCAGGCTGCACAATTTGGAATAAGCACCACAGGCACGAAGGCCTCACTATGTAATTAGGTCTTTGGAAAATGAGTGATTCTTCAGCCACTGCAATTAGAGGGCTTGATGCAGTGCAGGGCTCCAAGGGGAGGCTGGTACATGTCTCTGTTGCTCATTGCTGCTGCTGCATGAAGATTGCTGCATGGCAAGGAATCTCCAGGGCGTTCCAGACCTTATGAGGAGGAAAGAGGGTCTTCTTTCCTTTGTCTTCCAGTAGGGAACAGCTTGGTGGGTAGGGACAGCCTAGAGCAGTGGTTCTCAAATGTGAGTGTTCATCAGCATCCTTGGGAGGTCTGGTTAAAACACAGATCGCTGGGCCCACTCTGGAGTTTCCCTTGGGTTCAGTTTGGGTGGGGCACGAGAATGTGCATTTCTAATAAATTCCCTGGTGATGCGTTGCTGCTGATTTGGAGACCACACTTTGGGAACCAGTCCTCAGCGTGAACAGAGGCACCTAATCCCCAGCCTGCTGCAGAAGAACCCCTGCCAGACCCACAGTCACAGCTGAACTCCTTCCTCTCATGTGCACGGGGTTTATAGTGAACTTCGCAGTCTAGTGAGGGAGGGATGACAGAGTGGTTATCCTTATTTTCCAGATTAAGAAACTGAGGCCCAAGTTCCCATGGAAATAGTAGAGTGAGGTCTAAAACCTCGATCTTCTATTGTCTGTTTCAAAAGTGTACCAGACTGAAACGTTCATAGGAAGACCTTCAGCGTTAGTTATTTCTTTTAGCTTGGAAGAGTGGAACCACTAGCTCAGCATTAAAATCTATGTTCTTTCATTCTTCCTGGGCTAGACCACCTCTCTTACCCTCTTTCTAGTTGAATAAGACCATTCGCCAACTTCTTTCCAGTGAAATGAAGTGGCAGTGCTGCACACCTCTTCCAGGTTTGGCCCGTATTAACCTCCCACATACTAGAATCCTAATACTTAATCTCTACTCTGCTTATGAATGTCAACTTCTAGGGTGACTTGGGACACATGAAGACCTGGGGTCCTGAACATAGGTGTAAAGGAGACTTACCCATGAGTTGAAAGACTACCCAGAACTCTATATAATAAAGTTATGTTGTATTAAACCACTACAATTTGGGGGTTCATTTGTGTTGGCAGCCGAATCTGCCTTAATTAATGATTGGTTTTTGCATAGTAGGATCTCAGGATTACTTGCTTTCTAAAAAGGCAGATTTCTGTGCCTCATCTCATCTTTACTAAAATGGATTTCTGGGCTGCAGAGTTTGACAATTTGTATTTTAGAAAGTATTCCAGGTAATTCTTACACACACTGAAGTTTGACAACCATAATTTAAATCTGGAGTTCGCAAACTGTGGTCCACAGCCAAATGTCACCTGCTACCTGTTTATATACAACATGTGAGCTAAGAATGGCTTTACATGTTTAAATGGTTCAACAAATCAAAAGGAGAATAATCGAATATTATTTTGTGACATGTGAAAAGTTTAATTGGAACACTGCCACATTCATTCATTTAATATGCTTCCTTTGCCTACTCTTGTGCTCCTGTGGCAACCTGAATAGTTGCAAAAGGGATCATATGGCCTATGAAGTCTAAAATATTCACTATCAGGCCTTTTATAGAAAGTTTACTGATTCATGTTTTTGTTCCTATAACTCCACTTTACAAGGTGCCTCCTCATGAATAATGTGTAATTATTGTGTCCCGACCTATAGATTTAGAGTCCCTTGTGGCATAGACAAATGAGAACATAGATTATCATTCACTCATTCACTTATTCATTCTTTTAGTAAACATTTATTAGATGCTCTTGAAGTGCTGGACATTGAGTTGCAATAGAGAACATGATAGGTGAATAATACATAAGCTGGGCAATTGTGCTTTTCCCATTATAATGAAACTCATTATTAAATAAAAGGCTAAACATTAACTAATCTCTAATTACTGTATAACAATGTTACATATTATTGCAGAGAAATTTTTGCAGAAGGCATTAACAGAAAAGGTTTACACTAGGAGAGAACTGTGCCTATTGAAGATCTTTATAGAAAATAGAAATCAGCAAAGACTAAACTGGAAGCAATTGCAGGCAGAAGGTCAGGAATTCTGTGCCTTTTTTTCCAACATGGGACAACAGGGGTCAGCAGGAGAGGCAAAAATGTCTCAATGGACAACAGCAGCAGAGGAGGAGGGAGAGAGTCAGGAACTCCTGAAGGCCGCATGGAAGAGAGAGAGATACGATCAGATACATTTGAAGAGCATAGCTCTGGTACCTGGCTAGCATGACAAAAGGGGAAGAGGTGTGCTAGCCAAGAGAAGATAAAGAGAATTCACTCAATGCTAAGGGCAGAGAAGGGGGCAAAGTTAACTCTAATATGATATGAACCTAAATTAATGTCTGACGTGTCTAGTCTGGGGCTGGAGTATAGGAAGTTAAAAGGGGATTTTAGGCAGCACTGATGTTTGATACCAGGTTGGGTTAGATTTTAGTCAAGGAGGTACATCCAAGTCAATGAGATGAGTTTCTGAAACAGAATCCCATTTTAGAAGAAAAAGTCAGATGAAAACAAAGCAATAGCTACCGCCACTTATCTGGTATAAAGTTCAGGGACAAGCCCTAGTTTTGGCAAAGGCAGCTAAAAAATCAAGACCAGAACTGGTAGGAGTTCAGACAAGCACTGGAAGCCAAGTAGGGGGACTCAGCGCTCAAGAGGTACCTAGAACTTGATTCTCACACATGAAGCAAAACTGCTCTCAAAGTTCTAGCCAAAAAGATGTAAGGGAAATCATTGGAAGCACCTGTAGAAAAGCTCCTCAACAAGCTGATTTAAAAGGGTCCTCTTTTTTTTGTCCTCCCTTTCCTTACCATTGCCTCCTGGAATACAGATGTGATGGGTGATGCTACAGCAATCATCTTGGGCCATCAAGTGACTTTGAGAATGGAAGCACATGCTAGGATAGTGTTGACAAATAGTAGGAGTTTGGGTCTCTAATAACCCTGGAGCAGCTACACCATACTTTGGATTGTCTATATCCAGAATTCTTTTATGTTAGACAAAAATAATGTTCTATTTTGTTTAGGGCAATTATTTGGGGTTTTCCATTGTATGATGCCAAACTTATTCCTAACTGATACTTTCCCCCATCCAGTAGCATTTCTCCATATGTGGTATACATGTTATTGACACTACACGGACACTTTTAGATAGTATTAATTCAGACAAGCAGGGATCTATGATTATGGATTTGTTTTAATATATACTCGAGAAAAGATAACCAGCATTTTAAACGTGTGATTTCATGGATAACACTTGGGTTGGTATTTACATTTAAATAGTAAGTCAGTTTAAATGATATGGTTCAATAAATAATAGAATAATCAGTTTGCAGAAATGGCAACAATTTCGAAGGTAGAATTGGCGTGACTGAATATTCGTAAACTGTGCCATAGGGAATGATGCTGAAATTGGACCAGTCTTGTTTGGGCTTTCCTCGCGCATAGGAGATGCTCAGCGTCTGTGGAACAAATGACAACACACACAAATGTTCCCCAGAAGGAGCTCCGGCTTTTCCCAGCGAGGCCTTTGCCTCTCTCACAGCCCACTCCTCCCACCAAGGCCACCAGAAGAGAGACCCCAAGCTCCTTCCTTGTTTGTTTTTTTTCCAATCTGTTATTCAATCTCTCTTTTCAAAGCACAAGGAGGCAACCTGCTCTTAGGGATTTTATTTTTCAGGTTTTATTAAATGGAGATTTTAGCCTCAGCCATTTTACAATTCTGTGTTGATCTCTTTCTCACACTGGCTCATTGGTCGGGCCCCATTTCATGTGGTTGAAATAAAAAGAAACTGCCTCCCATATAGAAGATCTATGGCTGCTTGTTTCTATTGAGTATAAATATATTTATCACCTATGGCCAGATGAAGCCCTAAGCAGAACTTGTCTCCTAAAGATGGAAGAAAAGAGGAATCCCCTCGCTTTCAAGCAGCTCAACTTACCTCAAGGGCTTCTCACTACACACGCTTAAGTAGGTTTGAAGACATGCTTGCCGATTTCAGAATGCTTCTAGATCTCTCACCAGAAGTTCTGCCTGCATGAGAACACCTGGGACACCCTCTCCTCAGCCCTGGAGGCCTAGGAGCGATGACCACAGTCTCCTGCTCAAAATCTGGAAAAGGCTGGGAGGAACATGTAGATACGGAGGCTCTGGCTTGAAATGGGGGAATAAATAGACTATGTAAAGGCAGGTAGTGAGATGTTGGAGTCACATTGAGATGAACCATAACATTATGGACACTGGGCTGAGAAAGTAAATGGGAAGCCCCCATGGGAGTTGTGGGTGGTGGTGGCGAGAGAGAGATGCAAAGGATAATTCAAAGGTCTCAGGTGGGAAGGCTGTGACCACTGAGAAGCAGCCGGGGCAGGGCGAGAGTGGAGGCTTGCAGAACGTGTCCTGAGTTTAAAAGGTGGGGTTGTGTTTGGGGGTGTAATATGCGAATAGCTTTCTGTGTCTGTAACCTGAAGTTAGCTCTATTGGCACACAGAGGTGGGAGACATTGACAAGTACTGACTTCCAGAAGTCTGTTTTTTAAATGTTGGGACCTGTCAGTGTGACGTCTGTTAGTGATAATTACCCTACGTGTGATAATACCCATCACATCTGAGCCTCATGGTAATAACTGTGGAAGTGGGGCCAGGATGTTGTCCTCATTTTTACAGGTGAAGTAACTGAGGTGTGAAGAGTCTCGCCCAAGGGCACACTGATGAAGAGCAGCAGAATCTAGTCAAATGCCAAGTTTCCAGTCTTCACGTCCAGGGCTCTTTCCATCACCCCAGTTCTTCTGTGGTCTGTGACTCATAAAATAAGGCATTGGAACAGTTTCTGGACCATAGGAAGTGCCTGAAGGTATTTGCTGATGAACTGATTGAGTTGTGATCTTGCTCAGGTCATTTTATTCCTTCCCTTCTAACTCCTGCCCTTTCAGCCTTTCTCTGTGGCTGGCATCTCCAGAGGGTCTATTCTACTTGAATCTTCTCTTCTCCTTGACCTTCACTTGGCTTTATGGTCCCTCCAATTCTTCATTTTTCTCCTCCTCTTCTAGACAAATTTCCTTAAGGGTAGGGTTTGGGCATTGGCTTTAGGTCTGCTCTGTGTTATACTCTACACAGTATAACCATTTGAGAGTGGTGGCTATGCATCCTTTCTTCCTCTATCTATTGGCCAAGTACCAGGCTCTGTGGATGAAGCAGGAGGAAATAAGCACAGCTACTCAGGAGCACAACCTTGCAGGGGCTCGCGACCCCTTGGAGAATCTGATAATGTGCTAGTCTTGCTTCCCTCAAAATGCACATGTTCCCATTCAGCCAAAATTTTGCATAAATTACAGGGATTCTCATACTCCCCCAAAGCCCATCTATAAAGGCTTTAGTGGTCCAGAGACCTGTGGTTAAGAAGTAGTGATGGTGACTGTGGACAAGAAAATAGGCTGCAACACTATGATGTGGTCAGGCGTGGAGAAGAAGATGAGGCCATAGCTGGTAGGGTGATAAATCCTAGTTGAAAGCCAGGGATGACAGGGCCATGGGGCAAGCTTGGGGCCATGTTGAATAATATGGCCTGGAGGGGGAAGGCCAGGGGTCCAAACTGGGTCAAGCAGAGACCTAGCAGGTAAGGTGGTGCTTTAGCTCAGGAGTGTCAGTGTCAGTTCTTTCTCTCTGAAATGGCAATGATAATACTTTCCTCACGGGGTCATTGAAAGGCTGCATAGATAATGGATGGGGGAGTCTTACTTACTTCTGTGTCTGTCTCCCTGGCTCCTGTGTCCGTGCTCCTCCAGGACAGAACCTGGCTTGTTATCACTGCATCCCTAGCATCCAGCACAGTTCCTGACACAGAGTGGAGGCTCCTTAAATGCATTTGAATAACAGTCATCAGAGTTGGCACTGTTTGAGCATCGACTGAATAAATAAAGGAAGGCAAGGAGGGAGGAAGTGGTCTGATACTATCCTTTCAAGCAGGTGACATATCAGTTTCAAAACTGCCCACCTTACACAAATCAATGTCTTCCTAAAACTGTATCTGTGTGTAAATTGGTCTGATAAGAAAAAATCCTTTTCTCCTAATGATTTTGATAATAATTTCAGAGATGTTTTGCTTCTATTTCCTCTTGATTGAAAATGGGAAATTGATTAGTGTATTGGCCCCTAAAGCCTTTTTTTCTTATAAAGAAAGAAATATTCAGAAAATCAGTTTTTAAATGCATAGAAATGATGGGGGAAAAATCACCGGTAAACCGTTACATTTTAAGACTCATTTCCCAAGCAAAGACCCTTTGAATATTTCAATGGACTCACCCACAGAATCTCAGGCAGGAGGAGAAGGTGAGAGCTTGCCTCCAGGCTCCTGAATTGAATTATTGGCTCATGTTACAGTTCAGGAAAGCACAGTCTAGAAAGATTAAATGACCTGCCCAAGGTCACACAGCAAGTTCATTGTGCAGTGGAAAGCAGTGACCTTTCCATTGCGGCTACAAATGAGTATTAGAGAAAAACTGTGGTTTTGTAAAACCAGGGTGACTTATAATGTAAAAATTCTCCTTTCTGCTCCACTTCCCTTTCCAAGCTTTGCTGTGAAGCAGTGTTTGTCAAAGAAGGATGGCAGCAGCTGGACACACCTGGGTTAAAATCCCAGCCCTGCCTTTCAAGCTGTGAGGTCTCGGTCAACAACCACTGAACCTATGTCCCCGCCCCACCTGCTCCCTCCCCGGCTGTCTAGTCTCCACTTGTAGGTCATTTGGGCCCTGCTTCTGGGGCTGAGTGATGGGAAATGAGAAGAATCCAGAGAAAAGTTGCCACGGCAACAGGGGAGCAGTGGCAGCTGCTATGAAAGGTGATCTATGGCTCCACACACGTCAGAGGGTTTGCTTGTTTGGTTCCCATCTGGGCCCTCCAAGCTTCCGGGCATGCTTTGGGGGAATATTAATGCTACCCCCTCCCTCCTCTCGCTCTTTCCTGGTTTGGCCACCTAGGCTCAGGCACACTCGCTGTCAGCCTCCCTTAGCAAGTGGCCAGAGACAGTCTAGGAAGTTGTTTGATTTTCATTCTCCTTCCTCACTGGATAATAGTCACATCGTATCAAGGAGCTGGAAGTAGACACAGAGATCTCCTTGGCCCAATACTCTGCTTTGATACTCAGGGAAACTGAGGACTAGAGAAGAACAGTGATTTGTTGAAAAATACACTGTGAACATGGGTGTCTTAGTCTGTGTGAGCTGTCACAACAAAATGACACAGATTGGGTGGCTTAAACAACTGAAATTTATTTCTTACAGTTTTGGAGTCTGGGAGGTCCAAGATCAAAGTCCTGGGAGATTCAGTTCCTGGTGGGGCTCTCTTCCTCCTTGCAGACATCTGCCTTCTCTCTGTGTTCTCACAGAGCCTTTCCTCAGTGCTTGCACACGAAGAGGGAGTGAGATCTCTGGTGTCTCTTAAGTGTACAAATCTCATCATAGGGTGCTACCCTCATGACCTCATCTAAATTTAATTATCTCTTAAAAGTCCCAACTCAAAGAACCATCACATTGGGACTTCAATAAATAAGTTTTGGGGGACACAAATATTCAGTCCATAAGAATGGGAAGGACCAGAACTAGGACTCACAGTCCAGTGCTCTTTCTGCAGCACCATATTGTTTCTCTGATGCAAGTCAGAGGAGCTGTTTAGAGGCCAGTTATTGTAACTGGGTATCATTGGCCAAGTCACCTCTCTTTGGGCCTCCGTTTCCCATTCTGATAAACAAGAGGTTGGACTTAATGATCTATGATCCTCTGCTTTATTTATAGAAATGACATAACCTTTTTGATGACTCAAAAATGGATCAAAGAAGACTCCCAAACTAAATCCTATAATCTCACTAATTTTTCTTGATTTCTACACAGAAGTAATGGCAGTTGTAAGGAGCGAATCAATGGCTTAGCCATGATGGTTCCTTTCCTGTAATGTCCGAATACTGCAACAGTCCCCTAAACAGGTTTTCCTGCCTCCAGCCTAATTCCTCAGTCAAACTTCTGGTTTAGCTTCCTAAAACTCACACCTGCAGGCCACCTTCCTCCCCTCTTAGGATGAATATGAGGCTTTGCCTCAGTGAAGCATCACACCAGCCCCCTTTGTCATCATTTCTCTGTTTCCAGGTGACGATGTTTCTTGAACATGTTTGAATATCTCCAACTTCACAATTACTTCACTCCTCCTTTACATCCCATTTGTCCTAATTCCCACTCATTTTTCAAGATCCAGCATTCCCCTGACACTCCAAAGTCATCTCTGTGCTCTCTCAGTCCCTCTCGGAGCTCTTTTCGCACTGCGTAATTATTGTGTGTTATCCCCCTCCTTCTCTAGGATACAGGCTCCTCTGGTGGGAACTGAGTCTTGTTTTCTGTCAACTCCTTAGTATCTCCTGTAGAGCCTGACACAGAGCAGGTAGTTAGGTAATATTTGTTGAGCTAATGAATAAATCTTACCTTACAAGCTTCAGTCCACTATGGAGTTCTGGGAGTTGTCTAAAAAATTCCCAAGCTCAAGCTGTGAGTGTTTGTTATCCACTATGTTTACCAGTGTGACATTTCCTGTTACCAAGAGGACATCCAAGAGATCCTCGCTTGCCTGAGAATCAGAAGACCCTCAAATGAGTCTTTATTCTGGGGAAGTCATTTCTCCTCCCTGGCATTAACTACAATGAGAGGTTTGGGCATGACAATCCCCAAGGAGCCTTTTATCTTTAATTGCCCATAATTCCAAGATATCTAATCAGCAGGCAACAGATAACAAGTATAGCAGCCGAGGTTAGAATGGAAGGGAAAAATTTCTTTTGACTGATAGTGTAATTATAGCTGGATCTTGGGAACAAAGGCAGTAACAGGGTAGGACTCACCCAGAAGGCCTCCAAACAATTGTCCAGCTGAGCAGAAAGGAGCTTGCAGATAGATAGGTCAAGTTCAGATTGATAAACTAAGGCACTTTGGAACATGCAGGTGGGGCCTACATGTCAGGGTCAGCGACTAGGTTGGCAAGGCTGATCTAAAAGCAGATGCTGTCTGCTTCCTGCTACCAACCCTATGTTGATGGTATGGGGAATGTCAAAAGTCAGCAGCTTAGCCCTGCTCTTGGCTGATGCTAGGACAACTTAATTGTTTTTAACTTACAGGTGATTTTGTGACTGTTAACTCACTTGGAATTAAATTCCAAGTTTTAAGCTAGTTTTATGATAGTATAATTCTAGAGAATGACCAAACTCTTCAGTACAGCATTTAAGGCTCTTCACTTTCCCTTTCTCTTCAGCTTTCTCTCCTTCTCCTTGCCCTCCCTCCCTCACATCCTCTGCAGGTACTCTAAGCTCTTCCCTGTTTCTTGAAGGTACCATACTGTCCTATACCTTGGTACCTACACATATGCTCCCCTCCCTTCTCTCATTTTCTCCTGCCAACTCTAACTCATGGCTCAAGGCTCGGCTCAGATGTCACCTCCTCCAAGAAGCTTTCTTTGATACCCCCTCCTTCAAATCTAGATTATCTTCCTATTATATGCTTCCACAGCTCCCAGTATTCTCTTATAACACCCACTAAAATGTTTCTTTATTTCATTGCTTTCCCACTAGGAACATGAATTCCTCAAGTGCAGGGACTCTAATTTGCTTATCTTCAATGCCAAGCATAGTCCTATATTCAATAAATATTTTTTGAGTGAATGAATGGATGACAAATAAAAAACAGAATATAACTTTTGAGGTCCAACTGTAGTATTTTTATCAGCATGGAATGAGAATGGAATTGGGCTTTAAGTCTTTGAGAATCTTGTACACTCTATTAGTAGATAAGAATGAGAAATATTTGCAAATAGGTTACCCTAATGTTGTGGGTGGCAAATATATTCGCTTTCAGTGTTTTATAGACTGAATATTCCTTGTGCCTACACAATTTAGCAAACATTGTGTATACCAGGTGCTATGGGAAACACCAGAACTTAAAGAGACAAAAGGTCTCCACCAGGACCTTCTGAATTAGCATCTTCGCATGGTAATGAAGTTTGAAGGGAGACCTTTTGCTGCTTCTTAGTCTGTGTGTGTCTTTCATGCTGGCGTTTCTTTCAAGGAACTTCCTTTGGGGAAATACATTTTTTAGGACTTTAGCTGAGCAGGGAGAATTCCAGAGGCTCAAAGGTGGTGTGTGGGCAGGTGGGGGGCGGGGAGCGGGGCATACAGAGGGTGGAATTGTATGACATATGGAGATAAACTCTACAAACTCCTTTGAGAAATATTCTGGTCTGAGGAAGACAGTCATAGGGCTGTGGCTCTACAGCCCTCTGGCATTTAACCTCTCCCTTGAGGTGCCTCCACTTTGATCCTTCCTTGCTTCTGTCTGTAAAAGAATGTCACTGAAGCAAAATACAAAATGCTCCAGGGCTGAGCTGAGACAAGCCACCCAGAGAGAGTTAGGGTGGGAGGGGCCTTGTGTCTTTGTAGCCCTGAGTTGGCCTCCCTGCTGAGACCTGCTCTTCTTCACGCCCCTCCTTAGAGGGACCTGCTCCACCTTGCCTCTGACTCAGCTGTGAGCAAATTGAGAGTCTTCCTTCGGTTTTTCTCAGCATCACTGATATGGGCTCAATTTTCAGAAAGGTCTTTACCCAAAACTAAGGGAAATCAACAAAAAAGAGCTTTCCACCATCGCTAACAACTACCACAAAACAAAACAGCAACATTGCTGAGGCAGAAGAGCACAGAACTCCTGTCCATTATAGCTAGGTTCCCAGACACTGCTTCATTTTTCTCTAAAGGAATATGCCAAGCACCCTTTCTGTCTCAGCCTTGGGCATCCTCTTCTCCAGCCCTACCCTTTCAACGGAAGGCCATTGTCTGTGCTTTTATACTTTCATTCAAGCTGACCACTGCAGCATGAGATGGTATCTTAGAGAAGGGACCTTGGACAAAGTGGCTGATTGTATTTTCTAAGATGGCTTCAAGGATATGTAGCCCATTCCACTTGTTTTTCTTAAAGTGTGACATTGACACTCTTCCATCGAGAAGTGAGATCTATTTTCACTCTTCTTGAACCTGGTACACCTTTGTAATGACCTTGATTAGTAGGACATAGTGGCAGGGCATTGCATAACTTCTGAGCTTAGGTCATAAAAAGTGATACAATGTATAAACATTACATTGGGAGCCCTTAGTAGACATGTAAGAAGTCTGACTACCCTATAGCTGCCATGCTGGATAGACAACATGGAAGGGCCACACAGAGACAGACAGAAATGCCCACAGAGCTCCAGCTGCATTGAGTCTTCCTAGCATTGAGCATGAGTGAATGAGCCTTCAGATGATTCTAGCTTCTAGTTTTGAAGGCTGGCAACTGATGGCTCAGGCATTAAGGATCAGAGCCAAGCCTTTCTTGCTGTGCCCTGTTTGAATTACTGAACTCAAAGATCTATAAGCATAATAAATGTCTGTTTTATGCTCACTAGGTTTGGGGCAATTTGTAATGCAGCATTAGATAATCACAGCAAATAGGAGAGCACTTTTCACAGCCTTGGTACTGAATAGCCTGTCTTCACCTCCATCGCTGACTACTTTCCACCTTGCTATTGACCCTTGGCACCTTTTACCTCTTAATTCTTCCCTCATTTAAGGTCTCATACTGCCCCTTTATCCGAAAGTTGCTTTTTTGGCCACCATATTTACTTTTCCTCTCTGGTGATAGAACTTCTGCTTCTTTCGGCTTTTTTCCTCTGCTCCATCTCAGCTCAGGTTCCTCTGCCATGGCATAAACTTTCCAGAGGAGGCTCTGAGTAGGGCCTGGATACCAAGGACTAGACAGTCTGGGAAGGCAATGTTCTCTCTGGTTGTCTTAGTCAGCTCTGGCTGCTTTAACAAAATACCACAGACTGGGGGGCTGAAACAACTTTTATTTCCCAGAATTCGGGGGTAAAGGGTGGGGCTAGGAAGCCCAAGATCCATGTGCTGGCAGAGTTGGATCCTGGTGAGTGCTCACTTCTAGCTGTGTCCTCACAAGGCAGAGAGAGTGAGTAAGCTCTAGTCTCTTTCTTTTTTTGTAAGGACACTAACCCCACTGTGGGAGCCCCAAACTTATGATCTCATCTAAACCTAATACCTCCCAAAGCCCCTACCTACAAACATCATCCTGTTGGGCTTTAACAGATGAATTAGGGGGAGGGGAAGACACAAACATTTAGCCCATAACACTGGTGAACCTTGCCTTCTCAGGTGACAGACTTAAGCTGTCCAGAACCTCTACAACCTCCCTGTTCTTCAGGATGCCTTCTCAGGTGACATTCATCTAGACTTAAGCTGTCCAGAACCCCACAACCTCCCTGTTCTCCAGGATGGGGAAAAGGACACTGAGGGGCAAGTGATAAAGGCTCTCTGCTTCCCAATAAAGACCACCTTCCTTGGTGGGGGGTAAAATACCAGAAGAAAATGCAAAAAGACCCAAGAAGCCAAAATATTAAAGGGAGAAAAGTGTCCCAATCTAAGTTCTTAAATAGCTGAGAAGGTCTCCAGGAGGTTCAGCAAGAGCCTGCCAGAGAACTTCCTTTCCCAAGAGGGGTGGACCTGACCCATGAAGGGCTGGGAAGAGTACCAGAGGATGTCTCTGGTACCTGACTCTACTTTGAGAATGAACTACATGTTTTGGGAAGATGATAAATGAGCCTGAGTCACCTAATTGGAAAGAATCCAGAAGTATGAATTAGAAAGTGTCAAGTCCTTGCTCATCCCCTGCTTGTTCTGTGTGACTTCAGATAAGTCACTTTACCTCCTTGAGGCTTCCTTTTTTTTTTTTTTTTTTCCTCCAGGCTGCCTTGCCTCTTCCAAGGGTTGTTGTAAAGATCAAATGACATATCACAGGAAGATGCTTTAATTGAATACCTGGCACATGCCATGCTGTGTGCTGGGCACTCTATCTGTGTTATGTCACTTATATCTCATAACAGTCTTGAAACATAGGAATCATCACCCTGTGTTACAGCTGAGGAAACAGGGTAGAAGGGCCACACAACTCACCCGGATGGCAGGACTGATAAGAAGCAGATCCACCATTCTAGCTCAGACATGCCTAGTGCTGAAGCCAATGCTTCTTCCATTAGAGCATGATTACTGCCATTTTTGTTATTATTGATTTTATGCCTCTTCTATGATCCATCTTGGGAGCATATTCTTAGTAAATGGGGGTGTTTGGGCATCATGAAAAGGTACCTGATTGTCCCCAAATTCCTTCACTTTTGATCCCATGGACCACATTCCAATTGAATTAATCAGATTTCTGCAGTGTTATCTCCAAAGGAGACAACACTTTGATTTCCAATACCAAGGTCCTGGGGGAATGAGGGACCAGAAATGATGCCTCAATGATGTTGATGAGGACTATATATGCCAGCCCTTGCAGGTAGCATAAGTGAGGTGAAACAACGTCTCCCAGAACATCTATCCTGGGGACAGACAGTTGATGGTAGGTTCAATCTCTGCAACTTAACGGGGGCAAAAAAAGGGAGCCCACAGTATAGGCAAATCCAGCCTGGACAGAATTCCTGGACTGGAGTGAGCAGAATTTCAGCATGTTCTCCCACTCACAATGCTCCATACTTACATAATTACCTTTTCTGCCAAAGAACAAAACCCCCAAATGGGTAGCCTGGCAGTGCAGGCAAAATGAGCTGCTAGGCATACACATTATGCTCTGCTTTCCAACAAATCAGTCTAGAATATGTAGGTTCTGGCTAACGAGAGTCAACATAAGGGAAAATGGAAATGCAAAGCTTTCATTAAAGACAGCTCTCCTGCCAGGTGGAGGCTGGAGGGGAGAGGAGCTCTGGTTCCTTAGCAATCAAAACTAAGGCAGGACAATGCCACTGGGAGACCCTGGCCCATTTCTGAAAGCAGATTGGTGGGAAAGGTGTGAGGGATCCCACACTTCCCAGCTGGAGAAGCTCAGAAAGTACAAAGCAGAACCTTTAGTAGTGTTAGGAAATCCATCTCCAGGAACTAGATGATTCCTAGATTCCCCACTGAAATCCTGGCAGCATGGTAGAGTAGGAAAGCAGGGCTTGGGAGAGCCTCTCAGCTTTGCTTTCTAGGAGCCCTGGGCACAGGAAGCAAGCATTGCTAAATGCGAGAGACTCACAGGGAGGGGCCATACCACACATTGCAATGCAAACCACTGAAAAAATACAACAAAAAGTTGTAGTTGGCCTTGCTGAAGCCCGATGGCAATCTTATCAAAATCTTTCATTCCTCTTCCATATATGGTTTCCACATCTTGACTCTGCCACTTAGTTATCCCGGTGACCGAGTTGTGTTATTTACTTTCCCTGCACTTTGCTTCTTTACCTGTAAAATGGGCATTGTCATGGGTTCATCAGGGCCAGTGGAGGAAATCAAATGATGTGGTGTGTGTGAAAAGCACTTGCAAACTATAAATACGCTTTAAGATTTGTTTTTGACAGGGAGAGAATGAACATAAACAGTAGAGAAAAGCAAATTTCAAAGCATTGTGAATTTCCTTTTCATGGGAATGAGGTCCATGGGGACTTTAATCCTCAGAGAGTGTGGTTTAGGGCTATGAGAAGATTGGTTCAAGAACCTATGAAATGAATCTGAACTTGAAAACAGAAAGCTAGAATGATTGTGTGTTTATTTGATGGGGGTGTGGGAGCAGATGCTGGAGAGGAGGGGTGACCTAGGAAGAGATCTTTGTGTTCTCTCAGGTGGAGATGAGTGGGAAAGGTTGAGAGGATGGTCATGCCACTGGGAGCATAAAGGCCCCAGACAATAACCTGAGCTCCAGGAGAAATGGGACCAAAAGGAACACTTGTGGGAAGAATTCCCCCACCATCCAAAGCTGATGCCCTCTGCCTCTCCTAATGTTGGAGCTACACCAGATGGAACAGTGCAGGGACTGAACTACCTCAAATGTTTCCTGCCTGGAGAACTGTAGCAGGGCTGAGCGTGTGGTGAAATCAGGTGCTGGAGGGGTCATAACAAGGCATATCAGTGTTCAGGAGTGGTTGGCAGATGGTGTTAGGGCAGAAACACAGTGGAGCTTCTGGCTCTGTTTCCCATTTAGGAGAGTTTCCCCTCTTTTCTTTTTTCACATCTTATTTTGGTTAGGGCCTGGGGGCTGTTTCCATCCATGGCACTCCTGGAGCTCTGGTGTCAATGGGCAGGGGTGGGGAGGAAATGGGGCTCAGGATCAGTGAGAGGGAATGTCTCTGAAGCTTCAAAGGTAGAGCTAAGGAGCACTGACTATGAGCAAATCTGGTCCCTGCCAGAAAGGAAACCTGGGAAAAAGACCAATATGTCCCTAGATCCCGTAGCATTAGTTTGAAATGGGCACATGGCAGAGTTGGCCAGACATGCAGATGCTAGGAAATATTTTAGATGCTGGTAAGAAAGGAGGGTAGATGGTGACACTCTCAGCACATAGCAGATGCAGATGGCGTGAGTGTGCAATTACATGGACTTTTGGGCAGAACCACAGACCAGGAGTCTAGGGAATGGGGCTCTTGGCTCAATGTTCCTCCTCTGAGGCAATCTATGGCTAATAGAGGATGAGTCTCCCAATGGTTAAGTACTTCCTATATGCCTGACAGCACTTTTATACAGAGATTACCTTACTTACTTTGAACCATCAACCTGAGGGGTGTGAAGAATTATCTCTTATTACAGATAAGAAAACTAAAATCCAGAGAAGTTGGGACCATTGGAGATTCTGCCTCTACTGAGCCCAGAAATCTGTATTCTAAGAAACCTGTATTTTGAAATACTCCTTAGGCAATTCTGAGCCAAACAAAATCATTATTTATTTATTCATTCAATATTTATTCAACAGATATTATTAAGTGCCTATCATGTTTTAGGCACTGTTGAGATTATAGATACAAAACAGTGAACAAAATAGCCCCTGTGGTGTTTATATTCTACTTAAGGAAGACAAATAATAAAAAAATAAATAAGTAAATACATAGTCAGATGTTGATAAGTGCCATATCAAAAAATAAGGCAGGTTATGAGTGCAGAGAGTGCCGTGGTAAAGATATTTGTTCTTTTATCAAGGTTGGCCAGTAGGTCCCACTGGTAAGGTGACATTTGAGCAGAAACCTAAAGGAAATAAGGAGTGAGCCAGGTGGCTCTCTGAGGGAAGAATCATCCAACAGAGAAAATAGCACATGAAAAGAGCCTGAGGAAAGGATGTGCTTGCTCAAAGAAGAGCAAGCAGGCTTGTGTGACTGGAGCAGAAAGAGAGAGAGGAAGATAGGCAGGAGATGAGGTCAGCGAGGTAGCAACAGACCATGTGGGGCCTTGTAGGCCTTTGTAAAGACTTTATCTTTTGCAATGAATGAGACAAGGAGCCATTAAAAGGTTGTGAGCAGCTAAAGTGCCATGATATAGCTTGTGTTTTAAAGGGATCATTCTGGCTGCTGTATTAGGAGTGGACCACAGGGAGTGCAAAGAAAGAAGCAGAGACCAGTAAGGAGGTACTGAAATAATTCACGGGGAAATAAGGGTGGCTTGAACCCTGGTGGAAGCAGTGGAGGTGGTGAGGAGCAAATTGTGGAAATACTTTTGAGGGTAGAGCTATTTGTAAATGGAGTAAATGTGAAGTATAAAAAAGAAGAGAAATAAAAGATGATTCCAAAGTTTTGGTCTGAGAAACTGAAAGTGTTAAGTAGCAATTTAATGAGATAGAGAAGAATGAAGAATAAGTAGTTTGGGGGCTGGGGATAAGAACTTGGTTATGGACATAATGAGTTTAACATTCGAATTAGACATCAAATAAAGATAGTGA
This sequence comes from Macroglossus sobrinus, assembly GCA_004027375.1. Taxonomy (NCBI): domain Eukaryota; kingdom Metazoa; phylum Chordata; class Mammalia; order Chiroptera; family Pteropodidae; genus Macroglossus; species Macroglossus sobrinus. The sequence continues at coordinate 224,112 of PVKZ01002254.1, read as the reverse complement.
ATCAGCAGTTGCACTTATGAGTCTGGAGCTCAGGTGATGGCTGAAGGTATACATTTGGGAATTGTTAGTATGTGAGTGGTATTTAAATCCATTAGACTGGATCATATATCCTAGAGATTAAGAAAAAAGATCTGTGACTTATTACACTCCAGTGCTTAGAAGTTTGAGAGATGAAGAAGGTCAAGAGAGAATAGTGTTTCAAAAGCCAAGCAATAAAAGCATTTGGTATAAATAATCAACTATGTTAAGTGCTCTTGTTAGTCAATGTTGAGACATATATATTAGCTGTACTTAAAAAATACAGAAGTCAAACAGCTGATCTCACGAGGTGGGTTGGGGAGTGGGTTCTAGATAGAATGGGTGAAGATGAAAAAGACACAAAGAGAAAAGTGTGGGGAGTTTTGTTGTAAAGGTGTGAGACGATAGCTGAAAAAGGAGGTAGAATCAAGAGAGATTTTTTAAAAACCTTAATTATCATTTTTTAATGGGAGAAATTAAAGACTGTTTGCTGTAGGGTATGACCCAATAGCCAGAGGAAAATTGATGGTATAAGAGAGAGAGTACAATTCCCAGAGCAATGTTTAGGGTTGAGGATCTCCACTATGATACTTGCTATTATCTCTGGTCCTCTTGCACTTCCGCTCACTTCTCTAGATGTGTGGGACTCAAATGTAAAACACATGCCACTGATTTATATAATGGCTAGAAACAAACCTCTGGGAACCGTGGAAATCTCTTTGTAAAAAGTGGTGGTGGTGACAACAAACAGGCAGGGACAAGACTTTCTTGGCCTGCACAGCTAGAAGAGCTAGTCAAAGACAGAGAGGGTAGGGCTTGAAGACTAAGAGTTGAGTTCTCAAAATCTGATTCTATGCAGTGTCACTGCATGTAATTTTTTTTTAACCAAAAATGTTCACTTAACTTCTGCCTCTGGTAATGGAGAAATAGCTCTTATTGTACTAACCTTCCTACAGATAACATCTATTGACTCTGGACTATATATACATATATGTATGTGTGTATATATATATTTATATATATATATATGTATATATATGTATATATATGTGTATATGTGTATATATGTATATATGTATATATGTATATATGTATATATGTATATATGTATATATGTATATATGTATATATGTATATATGTATATATGTGTATATATATATTTGAAGGCACAAAGAGCAACAAAAAGCAGGGAGAAATTGGAGAGGAGTCTGCATTTGGAAGAAAGAAATGGAACTAGGTGAAGCTCACATTTTTGTGATTGTTTTGCTTAATGGCAGGACCAAGTTAGCAGTGCTGCACGAGGCAGCTACAGCTCAGACAGAAAATCTTTGGTCTAACTATCTTGAAAAATCAGAAGATAGCATTTAGGGTGAACACAACAGCTAGAAAATGGAAAAGGGATACCAGGCAGTTGAAAACCATAGAGGGGAAGCCTTACTTTTTTCTATACATTTTCCCCACTTCTTTGGCTTACCAACCCTTGAACTACATATGTGCAGAACAAACTCTAAGAACCCTAGCTTAGGGAAAAATAACTGGATCAAGATTTCAGATACTACACACCATGGGGGAGAAATGTTTGAAGTTTGAGTTCATCCAAGTTAACTACTTTCTAAAAGAGAAAAACAATCAGAAATCAATTTTATTTAAAGGATCATAACAGAATTCAGAACCTCTATAATACATAAATCATAATGTTCAGAATACAGTTAAAAATTAGTAGATATTTGAAGACATAGGAAAATGCAAACCTAGAGAAAAGGCAATAAATGGAAACTTAGCTGGAGAAGACCCAGGGGTTGAAATTAGCAGACATGAATTTTAAAGCAGCAATTATAACTATAATCAAGGGCATAAGAAAAAACATGTTTGTAATGAATAAAAAAGATAAAAGAAAAGCACATCTCAGTAGAGACACAAAGGAGAACCAAATGGAAATTCTAGAATTGAAAAAATACAATATAAATAAAGCTTTCACTGGATGATCTTAATAACAGATTATAAAGTATAGAAGAATCAGTAAAATTAAAATAGATAAATAGAAATTATCCAATGTAAAGAACAGAGAGAAAAAAAAGATGAGTGGGAAAAAAACTAACAGAACTCCATTGATCTGTGAGATAATGTCAAAGGTCTAACATAGTTGTAATTGGAGCCCCAGAAAAAGGATAATAGAAAATGGGGCAGAAAAAAAATTTGAAGAAATAATTAAAATTTTCTTAAATTTGATAAAGATGCACATTTAAAAAATGAATGAGTTTAGTGAATTCCAAGCAAAATAAGTATAGTGGAAACCACACCTAAACACATCATAATCAAATTCGAAACAAAATATTTTTTGGGTGCCTAGCATATGCCAGTCATAATCACACTATGAATATGGAAATGAGGAAAATTGATAAAGTGTCTCCCTTCACAGCCCTACATTTTAGTGGGAGATTCAGAAAATAAATTAAAAAATGAATATAAAATATAATGTTAATATAATACAGGCAGTATAAAGAAAATATATATTTACTAAATACATTTAGTAAATAAAATAAAATAAAATATATTTTACTAAATATAAAACAAAGAAAAATGAGCTAGTGAGGGACTAGCTAATGAAGGACTGTTCTACTTTTTTTTGTTAAATGGTATAAATCATTTCAAAACTGTCCATTTCAAGCTGCTCTTCAATGAACATGTGATGATAGCTTACATTTATTAAGAACTTATTTTCAGCAGAGCACTCTTGTATATGTTTTATATATGTTTACTCACTTAATTGTCACAAAACCTCTTGGAAACAGATACTAGTACTATCCCCTTATTAAAAGCAAGGAAATTGAAAAAAAAAAGAAAGTTATTGCTAAAGTTTACACAACTCTAGAGTCCATCTTCTTGGTTATTACAGTGCAGTTCCTCTATAAACAGAATTCTCTAGCTGACTTATCTGAACGATTAATTAATCACCATCATCATCATCATCATCATCATCATCATCATCATAATCTTAGGTAGCAATTATTGGGTACAGACCATGATCCTGGGTACTCTCCTACATGTTTTACCTAAATTATTTTCAATCCTCAAAATCACCTTGGATGAGAAGTCAAGTAATTTACCCAAGATTCTACAACCTTTAAGAAGGGAAGCTGGCATTCAAAGCCAGATCTGCTATGTTCCAAGAGGTAGAAAGATCTTCCCTGAGATAAATCCAGCTGGAGAATATTTTTGCAAAAAACTTTTAAAAATGGTTATAATAACCCCTTAAATCTCTCTTATTTACTAATTTTCACTAACTTCTCATTACCAAACTCTTATTTCCAATTTTACAGTGCCTTTGTCCCAATCAAATTCATCCTGCACTGTCCCTTTTCTCTACCTTACTCTTCATGCAAACAAGCATACCTGGGATTTCCCCAATCAAACTCTCATCTTCTGCAATTTATCCATTTTCTTTTCTCTTTCTGGCCTCTGGTTTTATTTTTATTTTTATTTTTTGTACAATCTGCAATCTGATGGCATCACATTCTTCTTCCAGGTTTAGTTCAAAAAATCCTTTCTCTGTAAAAACATTTTACATCTTTTCAACCTCTGACTTCTCTGATACTCATCTTTTGGGAACTGTTTCTTATCTTGGAGCACATATGACTCAGCCAATCCAGATGCTGTCATGCTGGGCAAGTTATCGACCCTCTCCATGCCTCACTGAAAGAGTAGGAAAGAACCCAGGTATCATTCCAGATTATTTTCTTAAAATATAAGATTAGGATACAGTGGGGCTACGCAGAGTCCCTGAACAACACCAGTTCAGCAGCCAAATGGGTCGAGCCCTGAATAGCAGGTCCCCTCTTACCCCTCCTCCTCAGAGGATGCCAATGTCCTATAGTGGGCACAAGATAGGACTGGATAGAACACTTGCTTTCAGAACATGACATAGAGGCTTTGGGGCCAGTAGATCTGGGTTCAAGCCCACTTTCAGCCATGTAATCTTTGGGTAAGTCACTTATTGCAATGTCTCAGTTTCCTCTTCCCTTTCTAAATTTTCAGCAATAATAGTTTCATTGAAGATTGTTGCAATCATATTGTGGGTAAGACGAGCTGCACACATTCTTTCCCTTTCTCCTCCCTGCTGGCTAGGCATTATGGCCATCAGCTTTGGCAGAAAAACTTAGGTGGTGATAAGGGGAATCCTCTTCCCTCTGTTACTTAGTGAATTCCCAGACAGAAATCATCTGGATTCTGAACCCAGCTGGCTTTGAGGGCTGGCAGCTGCACAGCCCTACCATGAATGATAGATCTGTCTGCTGGCCAAGGGCATGATTGGGACTCTCCTCCGCCTCACCCTCCTCCCACCTGGCTCTGTGCTGGGTGGTTCATGCTCTGCTCCTCATCATTCTCTGGTTCCCCAAGTATGTGGATAGAGCTCCCTCAAGAGGCAGGGTGATTGAACAGACAATATGGACAGCAAATTGAATTACGGAGAAGGCTCTTGGTGGGGAATGATTTTTTTTAAATTAAGTTTATTGGGGTAACTTTGGTTAATACAATTCTATAATTTCAGGTGTACATTATAATTTGACATTTGTATATTCTATAATGTATTTACCACCCAAAGTCCAGTTTCCTTCAGTTACCATATATTTTATCCTCTTTATCCACTACACCCTTCAGGGGGATAATTTTAAATTACCAGTGATTGGAAACTAAATGGCAGGATGGCAACGAACCTCAGAAAAGTGTTAGATCTTAGTAATTATTTATGTCAGTAGATATTTCTATTTCTCTAGGGCTGTGCAATGACTTAATTTCTTGGACCTTAATTTTTCCCATCTGAGAAATGAAAATGACCTTCATTGGACCCAGGAAATGGGATTTAGAGGGTGGAAGTCCTTATATAGGGCTTTGAGTAATTCTAACCTCTCTGGGTCTCATTTTCCTACTATTTCCAGGGTTTGTATAACAATTAAATGATAACCAATAACTGAGAAAGAGTGCTTTGTGACTGTAAAAATATCTCCACATATATTAGCATCTTTCCTAAGTCTCAGTTTTTCTCATCTGTAAAATCAGGCTGATGATTATTTTGACACCCTGGTGGCCGCATGGGTTAGCTAAGTTCAGCAAGCAAAGCACCAAGCACCGTGTCTGGGACTCAGGAAATGTCTTCCTTCTTTCATCAGCAATCAGAAAGCTCTTTGATTTCAGCACTGTATGCACAACCAGTTTTCCAGGTACCCCAATTCTGCAGGACTTCTAGCACCTGGACCTATTCAGGGGGTGAGAATTCCCACCCCCTGATGTTTGAACATTGCCTGGGGGCTCCTGTCACACACTTCAAGCCTCACACTCTTGTACCTTGTGCTGCTCCTTTAGGGCATCCTATAAAATGCAGACAATCAAACTTGCTCTCTTTTCTTCCCAGGAATATTATGAAGACCATCCAGGTGATCTACATCAACAGCTTTTAGATGATCAGCCCTGGCACACATATGAGTTATGGCTGCTATGAATTTTGCTGTGGCTAATAGAGAGCACAGGTGATGAGGAAGTGACTGGAGAAAGGGACCCTATGGCTTGTAGCTGAAGACAGGGCTTAAAGAGGACAAACCAATTCAACCGACTTTATATACATCTCCTTCATTGTCATAAAAACTTGGCTTTGGTGTCTGGCACATAGTAGGAATTGAGTGTCTTGCATAGACTAGGTCTAAAGTAGGACTTTGTTAAGACTTGGTCACATTGATTCTCATCATATACACGATGATGAAGATGCTATAAACACTGATTAGGTGTCTGCTCTATGCTGGGTACCCTATGTGCATGCTATTTAAATTCCATTTCTGAGGCAGAAAATGATAGCTTCATCTTATGCAAGAGAAAAAAATAACAGGCTCGGGGAGGTTAAGTAACATGCCTACCCTTGCACAGCTGGCCATGACAGAGCCCCATCTGTGTCCAGATGCTTCTGCATCCTGAACCCATATTCCTTCCTCTAGAGTCTGGGCCAAGCTGTCAGTTTTAAATTCCTAGAGTGGCAGGCATCCTGCACTGGAGAGTAGTCATCAGCTTTTCAAAGATCAGTCCTTTTGCAGCCTCGGACAGCATAGTCACAGGCTGTGAGGCTGTCCCCTTGATCCTCCATCAAGGGCATAAATAAATGTCCCTGAAGAGCCCTTGCACTGCAGGAGGCCTGACTATGGGTTTGTACTGAAGAAGGGGTGAAGGACTCCTTCCCTAATAATTGCTGCTCTTCTGTAGATTGCCAGCCCTGGGCATCAGTTTGGCCTCTGAGGAGTACGGTACACCCCATCCCTTGCAAATAGGGGCACACCACCCCAGTGGTTGATACCCCTTAAACCATGCCAGCTGCATCATGCTCTTGCTGCTGAGCACCCACACTGCACACTCGCCCAGAATTGCTCCAGTGAGAAAAAAACAGAACAAGGAAAGGCCTGTAGAAGCAGATGTGTATTTTAAAGAAGAGCTGGAATCACTGTTCACAGTTCCAGATGGCAGGGTTTGGGGCCCAGGAGAGGGAGACATGTGGCTCTTCCAAGCAGGAGGCTTGTAACAACACTTAGTGGGGGGTTGCACTTTCCTTGTCCAGAAAGAACAAAGTGAAGAATCCTTATTCCATCTCTAGCAGGCACGAGAGTTGTTCAGAGAGAATTTATTAGCTCTGAAACCAAAGCTTGCCATGGTTTTACTGGAAACGCCATGGCAGGATCTCTCCTTTTTATAAAGCAAGGAATCCTGACTTGCTTGGGTCTGCTGCATCACACTCTCTCTGGGCCATGGCCTGGTGCGTGGGACCCTGCTTGTTTCAGCTGCTGCTGCCTCTGAATCCCACAGCTGGACCCGTTCTTCAGTGCAGACTATGTTCAGGCCTCTTGCAATGCAAGGGAATGTTTGCGCCCTTGATGAGGGGTCCAGGGGCAGCCTCACAGACTGTGACTATGCTGCCCAGGGCTGAAGAAGGACCTACCTTGGCTGCTGTATCCCCCTGTGGGTTCAACCCGGCCACAGGCCTCCTTCATCAGACTCTCTACTCTTGTGTCTTCTTATCCAGGAGGATGGGGACAGCTCTGGCTCTGTAGTCAGACAGTTCTAACTTGACTCTGCTGCTTCTGGTATGTGCCCTGGAGTGAGGCACTGCAACTCTCAGTCCCTCCCACATTCCTCGGTGGTAAGGTGAGGCTAGTGAAGATAACACCACCCTGGTAGTTCATTCAGGAGAAAATGAGCTGATTCATATAAAGAATTAAGTGCAGTGACCGGCACATAGAAGGTATTCAAAATATGGTAGCTATATCCGTGATCGTAAAAGATAATAAAACAAGAGTCATGGCAAAGGCAGGCGCAGGCTCAAATCCTGACTGCACCATATACTAACTGAATAGCCTTTAGCAAATCCTGTAAATTCTCTGAGTCTTAGATTCCTTTGTGGAAACAGAACTGTTCCCAGTTCCTAGAGTTAGTATAAGGATGCACTGAAGTGAGGTATATAAACTACTTGATGCTGTTTCTGACACATAAGATTTCAAGAAATGTTTTGTAATATATATTTTATATATATAATATATATGGTAGGTACTCAGCGCCCCTTAGTTCTTTGCTGTGGGGCCCTGTATTAACTCTTTGTTGAGCTTCCTGGTGCTGAATGCTTGTGCAGTTCTCACCCTGCTGTCAGTTGCTTGCTCTGTCAGACACTGGACTTTGTCTCTGCATTAGACTTGCTTCCAGCACTCAAGATGGGATAAATGTCCTCAGTGGATGGTCTAATTCCTGTCCCAGCACCTTTCAGAATCCATCTCAACCTGGGGCATGCATTTGGGCCATGCTCAGTTTGGACCCAAAACGGAATGCAAAGAGACATAAAAGGTCAATGATGATGAAAGTTTACACTAGGTTGGACCCTCCACAGAGACACTGGAGTACAGCTTGGATGGGAAGCCGCTCTACCAGAATGCTGAGGAAAGATGTGTCTCCAGGCCCCAAACAGCTTTTTCAGCAGCATGAGGCTTTATCAAAAGCAGTATCTTGGGGACTACAAACCTAAGTGATGGAGCTACAGAAATTTGGCTCTATACCATGTGACCTCACATAAGGAAAATAAGAGGCTCCCACTATGTGTTTGCCCTGCATACCTACTGTGTCAGGCATTGTACCAAATACTCTACCAACATTGTGTCATTCAATCTCCTGTAACATGAGTTTGGTTGTCTTTAGTCTTACTGAGGAGGACACTGAGGCTCAAAGGAGATAAGTAACTTGCGCAAGTCCACCCAACTAGTAAGTTCTCTGAGGCAGGGGCTGTGCCATTTTCATCCCCCAGAACTAACCACAATACTTAGTACACATTAGGAGCCCTACAAATGTTGAAGCAGATGAGAACAAATTATTTCTTAGCCTTGTCTTCTGCTTATTCCCAGCTTTCTTGCTGTTTCTCAGACTTACCATGCCTCTTTCTGGCCCACATTTTTGTGCCTGCAGTTCCCTCTGCCTAGTGTATCTTTCCGCTTTTCTCCACAGAGCAAACTCCCATTCTCTTTCAAGACCTAGTTCGAATGTCATCTTTTTGTGAAGTCCTTAGACATCTCCTCTGCGGAGTACGTATCTCCCATGTAGGGTCTCACAGTAATTTGCCACCCTTATATGAGAGCTCTTAGTGCATAGGTTACACATTACTTGATTAGTATCTTTTTATTTCATTAGGCAGCTTGAGTTTTAGGCCATGTTGGAATTGCCATTATGCCCAGGATGTTCATGTATGCTAACTTGTCTTCATGGAAATGTTTCTTAAGCATAGTCACTTCTTTTTCATTTGAGGACAGCATGTTCAACCTCTGCCTTCTGAGAGTAGAGGGTACTTCCCAGGTTGCTGATGCCAAGAAATGAATGCACAGGAAATTGTCACAAAGTGACTAGCAATTGCGGGCTTCATGGCAGAAACACATCCCAACATCAATAATAAATTGACCTTTTGACTCATGGTTTGCCCTTTTGTGAGTTTGACAGTGGGTCAATTCCTTCACGTCTCAATGTCTAGACATCTGGAAATAGTTTAGCCAGCATCAGTGCCCCACTCCGGGCCTCTATTCTTGGCCTAAAAAAATCTTATGTTTCTGTCAATGACTCAGAAAAATACAATGAGGTTTTGCTCATCAAATTTGCAGATGACAAGACAGTGGCAGAAATGGTGATTATGTCAGATGACAGAAACAGGATCCAAAATGATTACAATAAGCTGGAACAAAGGGTCAACTCATTTAGCAGAGATTAATGTTGGGTCCAGAAACTGACTGCACAGGCATTGGAAGGGAGTGGTGGTGTGACACAGAAGTGTGTGGGGGCAAAGGCTTGTTTTCTCAGGACTGAGTTAGATATGAGCCAGAGAGTAGTGTGGCTGTTAGGAATAGAAGCTGGGTGTGCATCATTAAAAGTAGAGGTTCTAATAGGAAGGAGGTGATGGTCCTGTTGGACTTGTTTTTGCTCTGACAGGATCTGGGTATGATGCTCATGTCTGGTCCCAACCTTTTAAGTGAGACATTGACAAAGTGGTCCATGTCCCAAGAAAAGTGACCTGATCCTATTGGCACTGAAATCCAAGAAACTGAGGGACTGTTCCCCTGTGGAGTAGAGATTGGAGAAGAAACATGACTACTTTTTGCAAATATCCAATTTTGTCACACCAAAGAGTGATTCTGTGAGGCTAATGAACAGAATCAATGTTAATTGGTTAAAGCGTCAGCTAGGTCAGCCAGACATATTTCAGCTTTACATAAGAAAAAATGTCTTATAAGTCGGTGCTACTCACCAGGGGGATGAGCTGCCGTGTGATGATGGGACTCTTTTACTTGAACTATTTGGCACGAGTAATATGGGAGGAATTATGATGTTGGAGGGAGGTATCAACTTCCAGCTGCCATCCGCACTTGAGAAGCTAAAATTCCAAATTATACTTTAATAACCTGTTTCCCCAGGCTTTCCCAGCTCAGTGAGAGGGGAGAACGATGGACAAGTGGGCATTAGTAGAGATGCACACCATGCTGTATCTGTCCTGCCAAAGGCAGATCACTGACCTTGAAAGAATAGTTCCCTCTGTGCTCAGGGTAAGTTCCTTTTTGTAAGGCTTCTTGTTATCTCATGCACATAGACTCAGTCCTGAGGCATGCCCAACCGAATCTGAATCCCTAGAGTATTGAACCTGAGTCTCCCTTGCTGGGACCCACACGCCTTTAATAACTAGGTTGTTTGCATTTCAAATCCATAAATCTCATTCATACTCTCAATGCTATCAAAAATCCCTGAAGAACAGGGCTGTACTTGTCATTACATTAAGCTTCCCCTGCCCATGGTATAATGGTTAGGAGAGCACGCTCTGAAGTCAGACAGAAATGGGTTTAAATTCCAAATCTCATTTTTAGCCTTTACTATCTGTGTGAATTGGGCAAGATATGAATCTCTCTAAGGCTCAGTTTCCTTGTCTGTAAAATGGGGGTGATAGTATTATTTATTTCATAGGTTGTTGTAAGGATTAAATAAGATGTGTAAGTAAAGAGTTTGGTAATATGGTAACACATGGTAAGCACTCAGCTTATAATAGCCACTATTACTCTAGACAACTACAAGACTGAAGAGCCTGTCTACTGCTGTGTTTTTCTAGATCTTTGCATCCATCCCCACCCAGCTCCTATGCCCTTTTCTCTGGGTCATAGCAGGGGCTGTTCTTTTCAGCACCCTGGCTTCCTCCTGGGTGAGTGTCACCATTTCAAGCTGTAGCCCTTGTCCCTGTATCCCATCGTTCCTTGTTGCACATCACTCTCATTTTCCTCTCACACAAAATCATCCAATTGTAACTTTCAGATTTCTCTTATTTCAGGGGGAAAGCTGTTTTCTCATATGCCTTGCATCTTAATGAATTTCATTGCTATTGCTCATTTCGATCTGTTTAATAACATGTTTTAAATGAATCCCTTGTAATAAAAGGATTACATTACTAATGGAGACAGCTGTGTAATGCAGTGAGTTGATTACTTTCACTTTTCCAATGAGGCCTGCCGGAGTTAAAAGTTTTACAACTCTGCAAAGTTTTGGTTAGGAGCGTTGCCCAAGGAAGCTGAGAGAAAGATTTCTGTAGCAGCAACAGATTCACAGGATGCAAAAGAGTGGAGTTTGCATCCGCAAAGACTGGGTGAAAAGGGCAGAAGAAGCCCCATCCTGAGGCTGGTTGATGACTATGAGGAGGAATGCTAAAGTCTCCAGGAAGACAGGATATTGCACGGTAAGTGAGGGGCTCCTGGGATGGACATGGACCAAGGTATATGGACACCACATATTGCACTAACTTACAGAGGTGATCACACCCTCCCCTCTACCTTGGCAGGTGTCTTTTACTATATATATCTCTCTGTAACTAACTATCTAACAAACCCAAAGCATGATGTCTTATTCATCTTTGTATTCCAAGTACCTAGACAGACTTGCCGCAAGAAAGGTGTTTGTTAAAATAAAATAAATTCTTTTTCTCCTTCTTTTTCTCCCTAGGTATTCTCTCCCATATGCACACATCATTGACAGCCAACTCTAAGCTATGACAGAAACTTCTTTCTCTACTTCTGACCTCTAGAGACCCACCTGTATCTCTAGGTGCCCACTTATCTTCTCCAATTAGCTTAGCTGCCTTATATTCACCTTCTACTTAATATGTCTAAAGCTGCATGTATCACCTTCCCCTGTGTTCCCATGCTCCTTATCATACCTGGTGCTTTTCATGTGTTACTTATTCCTGTGAATGGCACCATTGCACACTCAGTTAAGAACCCAGGAGTTTTATCTTGATATTTCTCCACCTTGATCTAATTAATCATCACATTTTATTGATTTTACCTATTAAGTAGAGTTCAAATCCATCCGCTTCTCTCCATTGACTTTGCCACTACCTTTATCCAAGCTATAGGCATCCCTCACCTGAACTCTAATCTATACCTATCCTCACACTATTCTCCAATTAAAGGCAAGAATGCACTCTGATCATGCCACACCTGCTATACGACCTTTCTCCAAAGAACAATCCTATGAACATCCTTAACATCCATGGGTCCCTGACAAGTGCAGGTTCCTTCAGATCTCTCTAGTCTCATTTAGTGCCATTTTTGGTGCAGCTCTCAGATTTTCTGTCACACTCCTTATTTTCCTCCAACACATCAGGCTACTTTCATCAGGCCCTTCGCCTTCGCATTTCCAGGAAGATGTCTAAGAATTTGGTATGTGACAGGCACTATGCTAAGCATTTCCATGCATTCTTTTATTTAAACATCACAACAAAGCTATGACACAGGTCCTATTCTAATACCTATTTTATAGATGGAGAAACTGAGGCTCAGAAGGATTAAGGCACTTATCAAAAGATTCAGATACAGCTTTGACTCCAAAGTCCTTTTGGACACAGATAACTAACTGAAAAGTTATCTCAGCTCTTTTCCCAGATGACCCAGCAGAGGAGACTTCCTCCCAAACCCAGGTCCTGGCCTGTAGGAACAGACACTGAGAAGGAAAATGGTTATGGGCCTTTATCATTTTTATCACTGTACAATCTCTTCTTCATTGTTCAGGCAACAAACTGACTCTGTCCTCCTAGCCAGGTGTAGTAGGTTGAACAATGCCTATCCTCCAAAGGTTTTAGAACTTATATGGCAAAGACTTTGCAGATGTGATTAATTTAAGGATCTTGAGTTGGAGATATTTTCTTGGACTATCTTCGTGAACCCTCTAAATACAATCTCAAGTATCTTTGCAAGAGGGAGGCAGATAAAAGTTCGACTACAGACAAAAGAGAAGGCAACGTGACTACCAAGGCAGAGATTGGAGTCACATGACTAGGAGTCAAGGAATTCGGCAGCCCCGAGAGGCTGGAACAGGCGAGGAACAGATTCTTCCCTACAGCCTCGAGGAGTAGCGTGGCCCTGCCAACACTATCAGCCTTGTGATACTGATTTTTGACTTGTGGCCTCTGGAACTGTTAGAGAATAAGCTCTCTGTTGTTTTAAGCTATTCACTAACTGTAAGAATGAGTCCCAGACTGCTTGAAGCACGTGTTTTAACTTGCAAAAAAATTAGTCTGACAGAATGATGCCCACACCTGAGAGAAGCAGAGAATGTGGAACAGAGAACGACCTCCTGGTGTGACAGTGACTAGTTCCAGCCATCACTGAAGCTAATTGCCTATCCTCCCTCCCTACTCTCCACATACACATATTCACCTGATGGCCTTTTCATCTTTTTTGAGGATACAGACTCTCTTCAGCAGTGATCGCTCATTTACCAGGGATGGCTCAGATTACATTTCCAGAGAGTTTTGATCCAGAGCTGCTTCCTATGGCAAATAGCTGGTTAACTATTGGAAAGGAGAGGACTAGTTACAGTTAGCTCAAGGGTCCCTTAGTCAGTATAAGCTAGGCTATGCTGTGGTAAGAAATAAACCTTTGAATTTCTGTGACTTAGCATGTTTATTTCTTGTTCACGCAAAGTCCAGGGTAGGATGGTTGTTTTCCATGGTAACTCAGCAATCCAGGCTACTGCCATTTTGCAATACTTCCATCTCAATTAATGGTCTCTGTGGGCACTTCAGCAGGAGAATAGAGGTCATGAGAATCCATTGCCACTCTTAACTGCCCTCAAATATATGGTAGCACACATTCCTTCTGTTTACAGCTCATCAACCAGAACTAGTCACCCGAGTCCCAATTTAACTGCATAGGAGGCTGAGTAGTCTTGATTAAATACTGGAAGAGGAGAAAAGGGATAGGGTGAGATTTAAAAATCTATAGTAGAGGGAGGTCACCTAGTTCTGCTAGTGGATTCTAGAATTGAAGGGAACTCTCATCATAGGTGAAAATTTGCTGGGCAGGGTTTCAGCAAATATGTCAGCAGAGCAAAGAAAATGAAGAGTCTCTGAGGCTAGTTCTTATAAGTGGAACTAGGTAGGAAATTAATGCTAGCTCGCCCACGACTAAGACACCTAGCTCATTAGTTAAATCTGTCTGCAGAAGAAAGATCAAGGAAGAGATTTGGAAAGAACATACCACAACAACTTCTGACAAAATGATTCTTATATGTCTTCATGCATGCAAATGAGTAAGCTGGCACACATTCCTGAGAATCCTAAGAGAATTGGCAAACTATTTATGAACAGAAATAATGCAGTGAGTTTGAGTAAATGAGAGTCGAACACAATAAATTTTTTCTAAGGCTTGTGGGGAGGTGATGATGATGAGTTTATCACAATAAACTTCATTAAGCAAGTATAGAGGACCAATTCTGTGCTGGCCTACATGTGGGGGCTCAAGACTCATGGCACACTGAGACCCAAGCGTGAGATTGGCATGTGCTGTGACTTCTACTTGCAACGCTCTTCCCCTTCTTCTCTTTTCATCCTCTAGTTAATGCCTCCTTTTCTTTAAAATGCAACTTAGCTGTTCTGTTGGTAGCCACGTAATTTGCAATTCTGTGTTGTGTAAAAATTCCCTTCAAAATTTAGTGGCTTAAAAAGCCATGCCTTTACTATGTCATAGTTTCTGTGGAATCCAGGAATGCAAGAACAACTTCGTTGGGTGTCTCTGCCTCAAGGTCTCTAGCAAGGCTGTGGTCCCATCTGAAAGCTCAGCTGTGGGGGATTCAGTTTTTCACGAACTATTGAACTGTTGGCTGGGAGCCACCCTCAGTTCTTTGCCATGAGGACATCTCCATAAGGCAGCTCATAACATGGCAGCCGGCTTTCCTCAGAGTAGTGAGAAAGCTTGAGAGAATATGCAAGATGAAAACCATAGTCTCTTTGGAACTCACAGACTCTTTGAGTTTTTTCATAATCTCAGAAGTGTGTAATCTCACTTCTGCCATGTATCACTTTTGCCATATTTTATTCATTAGAAACAAGTCACTAGCGGTCTACTCACCTAACTCAAGGGGAGAAAGTTACACAAAGGCATAAATACAAGAGGTGGAGATCGCTGGCGACCAACTTAGAGGATGCCTACCACATGTCCCTTCCTCCAAGAAGTAGCAGTTGACAAATAGAGAAGGAGGAAAGCAATGGTATAGTCTTAGTTAGCACATTTTTTCCTAATTCTTTCCCCACAATGTCCTGCCCTCTGTTCTGCTGCTTAGAATCTGAGAACTGGAAAGGAATTTGGAAATCATGTCGAATATCCTCCTTTTATAGATGAGGAATCACTTCTTGGCCTTTTGGCTAAGATCAAGTGTAGTATAGATGAGGAAAAGCACAGAAGAGGTATGTGGCCTCCCCAGTAAGATGGAATTTTTTGAACAGGGGACCTAGAGTGGGGCCTCAGGCCAACTGCTTTTCCAAAACTGGCTTCATCATGCCACTCTCTCCTACCTATCCTCCTACTAAAATTTCCTACAATTTTATTAATACCAGTCATTCCATAGGAATTATTCTCTCAGAGGTCACCTAGAAACTTCTTGGTCAAATATTTGATCCTGGCCTACTTCTTGAGTTATTATTTCCTTTGGCTTCTATGAAACCACATAGACCCAGTCCTGCCTTCTCTTTCCATGGCCAGCTCTAAGTCCTCCCTGCACCAAGCAACAATTTTTATAATATCACAGAGACTCAGTCCTTAGCCTCTGCTCTTTTCTTTCCATCTAGGTCCACTGAGGATCATCTCCCCTTGCTTTGATTTTCAGTTGCAGTCAAGTTCTCCCATATATAACTGCCTGATGGGCATTCTCATTGACATGTCATAGATACCTAACTCAATCATGACAATAGAATAACCCCATCTATTATTTATGACATATGTGCCAGCTCCTAGGCTAAGTGCTCTATTTGTACTTTCTTTTTTAATCCTTTTGAGAACACTATACTGTAAGTAATACCATTCACATTTTGTAGATGAGAAAACTAGGCTCAGAGAGGTAAATGACTTGTCTGATATTCCATAACTAGAAACGGATCTATATCCTTTTGATTCTAAAATCTGTGCTTTTAACCACTGTACTCATAATCTTTTCCCTAAAACTGCTCCTTCTGGACTCTCCAATTTCTGTCCTGCCCTTATCCAATTTACTTAGCATCAAAATCTTGGAGTTGAAAAATTGTCACGCCATGGAACACCTCTGTGCCTTTGTATGTGCTGTTCTCTCTACCATCAGTATGGTCAATACATCCCCTCAATGTCACTCTTCTGATGAGGTCATCAATTCCTCCTTGGTTTCACATGGCTGGGTCAACAGTGAGCTTGAAATTGTCCTAATTGGCTAAGTCTTTGCCACAGGATCCAAGGTGCCCCCATACTGAACCAATACCTGGGGATGCCTCTGCAATAGCAGCTATCACCTGAGTTCCAATGACTTGTTTATGTATGGGTATCCCCAACTGTAATGTATACTTTATAGGAGCAGGGAGTGTAAATGCTTATCTTTGCAGCTTCTGTTCTGGCAGCAGATACTTGATGGCTAATGAATCATCTTTGTTGCATCTCATTCCTTTTATCCCTACAGCTAATCAGTAGATATGCCCTGCAGAATTTTCTTTGTTATCTTATCTTCCATTTTCCCAGCCATTATATCAAGTCTGTGTCTCTTGACCTCTCATGTGGCCCATTGTAATCACCTGCAAACTTGTGTCCTGGCTCACTCCTTGCCGACTCGTCCAGTTCATCGTGATGATCTACTCTATTAACACCACTTTGTATACAACGCTTGTCTGCTCAATGGCTCCCTGATGCCTACATAATAAAGCCCAAACTTCTTAGCTTGGTTTTCAATAACCTTCTCAATACGCATTATGGCACCTTCCAATGCCACAGTTGCTGTGGCACTATGTAAATTATCCGTTCTAGCTAAAGTGTGCTATTTACTGTGTCTTCAATGCTCCATTGAGTTCTGTTTCCATGCCATTGCTCACGCTGTTCCTCTTGTTTGAAATCCCTCCCTTTTCCCCTCCACATAGCTGAACTCTATCCTACCTTCACATCTCAGCTTGCTTCTCACCTCCTCCACTAGTCTTCTCTGACCATTGACCCAAACAATTTTTCTCATCTGGGGTAGAGAGAAAAGCTTAGACTTTACTATCTGAGAGATATGGGATTTCAACTACTGATCAGTTGTATGGTCTTAGGCAAGTTATATAACCTCTTAGGCTTAGTAAAATGGGAGATAACAATACCTAAGTCTTGGGATTGTAAAAAGGATGAAATGAGGGAACATATGTGCCCCAAAGAGGTTCTAATTGATGACCTAAGCTGTGCCAGTCTAGAATTCATAGAGTCAGGCACTCCTGGAGGGTCCATGGAGTAGACTCATCTTTGCATCAATAGGAAGTACACACTCATGGTATCTAAGACTATATGTGACCTGATGTGACTGAAACAACAGAGACCAAGCATAACAGTGAAAGGTCTGGGCCCTGGGGACCATGCTTCTATGTTGGAACTCCAACTCTTCCACTTCTTAGCCAAGTAATCTTGTATAGTTCATTCATCCCTCTGTGCCTCTCTCACCCAGTTCCAAGATGGGAACTAAATATGAGAACTATTTTATAGGATTATAATGTAACAATAAGTGAAATACCTCTAAGAAGTTTGGCATGCCTCTGGCTGACTATAGTCTTTAATAAATGCTAACTATTATATTTTATGTTATTATTATTAAGTATGGCCTCTGTGGATTTGTCTTCATGCCAGAACAAATGGGATGTGAATAAAAATGGAAAGAAATATTTCACTAATGAATTGTGGAAGAGTTCGATAGGAGCAAAGAGAAACCTGTTCCATAGCATCTGATGTTACAGAGGGTAGCACAGGTGAGAATTACATTATAGAAAACATCTCAAAACTAAGTCATCTATCAGAAGGAGTAGAGCAGTGGCTCTCAGCTCTGGTTGCAAGTTTAAGTTGAAGGCTTTCAACAAGTGCTGATGCCTGGGTCCCATCAATGGAGTTTCTGATTCAATTGGTTAGGCTGGGTCCATATATGGGTATTGTTGAAAAAGTTTCTCAGATGATTCTATTGTGCAGCCAGGGTTGGCAAACACTAGGCTAAAGAAAGACATAGGTCAAGGTCAGAATAATGTGAACCAGCAAGGAAGGGAAGAAGTGAGGGAATAGAGAAGAGGTGAGAGAAATTGATCCTGGAGACAGGATGAGGCAAGGGAGGTACCAAGGAAGGCAAAATTTCTGGAGAATAAGTATCCTAGGCACCTCA
The DNA here is from genome assembly GCA_004027375.1 of Macroglossus sobrinus. Taxonomy (NCBI): domain Eukaryota; kingdom Metazoa; phylum Chordata; class Mammalia; order Chiroptera; family Pteropodidae; genus Macroglossus; species Macroglossus sobrinus. The sequence continues at coordinate 205,877 of PVKZ01002254.1, read as the reverse complement.
TATGCCTCGCCTTAGGACCAACCCTGTCTGGAGACATTCGTGGGAGCTCACAGCATCTTAAATGTTTCCCTTCGTTCTCGTTTAGGTGGGTCATATCTTCTTGGAAGAAGATATACAAAAGAGGAAGACTAAATTCCTATTCTCACAGTACTCCCATCCATCCATCCATCCATTCCTTATTCACTCATTTATTTATTTATCCATTTAATAAAAAATATATTGAGGGCCTATTATTCACAGACACCTAGCTAGGCCTCCAATCCGCTGTCATTTTCTCTAACAGGTGTGATGGGTATATGTCAGGGGTTATGCCTCTGGTCTTAACCTATGAGGCAGAACTTAACTTCCTGATGATGAGGATCCGAGATTGTTTCTAGCTCAGGAACCAGGGTTAGATGAATGTCAATGTGGGTAAAGGTAATGATACGTGGACTTTTCCCATCAGAGGTGTGTCAATTTGGAGGAAAAAAAACACTCACTTTAGCACTTAATAGCTGTAAAATCTTGACCAATGTATTTAACCTCCCCAAACTGCATTTTCAAAATTGATAAAATGTGAACATTAGGTGATGGTGACAATTAAATAAGCAAGAGTGCATGTAAGGTCTGATTCATAGTAAGTGGTCATAAAAAGAAGTTGTAAATGAAATTGGTAGGACTTTTGAATTCCTCTCAGGCTTTTGTTTTTTACTTTGTAATCAATTAGAGGAGAACAGCAGATTTTCCCCAAAATAAGCTGATACCTAATTACCAGAGAAACTTAAATTCCAAATCAGAAGGAATGTAAATGTCATCTAGTCCAAATTCCTCATTTTACAAGTAAAGACAGAGGCCCAGGAAGTGGCACTGACCAAAGCTGCCCAGTAAGGCATTGACTCATGGGGTTGGAAGAAGCTTGAGGCACTTAGTCCTTGTTCTCGTTGTACCACCCAAGAGCAGATGCACCTCTGGTTTCTGATGGACAGAAAATGAAACATTTTAAAAATTATGCTCTGAAACTGGAATTTATATCATAGAAACAGGGGTCAAAATTTCACATTTCTTGAGCATCCACTATGTATTAGGCACATATATTTATGTCATCCCATTCAAAGTTTGCAAAAGCCAATGAAGTAGGTGTTAAGATTATTTTCTCTATTTTATAGATGTGGGAAATTAAGTCTTAAAGAAATTAAGTGACTCCCAGGGACACCTGGTAAGTTGTGGTGCTGGGCTTGAACCTGTGACTTCAAAACTCACATTTTCTGTGTTTTACTTCATTGCCTCACTTGTGGAAGCTGCCCCCATAATTTATAGATGTTTTTGTATCTAGGGCTGGCCCTGAATCACTCTTCTGGGGCTAAGGTGGAAAACAAGTAGCATTTCTCATTATGGGGACATAGTTAGACCCTTTTCTAATAAACTTTCACATGGTGCTGAAAATATATCAGAAGGAACTACAGTGGTGGAGATAGAGATTGGGAAGTTTATCTGTCATACTTCTCTGCCTCCTCCAATGCCGGAAATTCTGCCATTAGTGGTTTATTCCTTTGGCTGATTTTTGGCTTTCATCCTGATTAGCTGGGAGTGGAAATGAAGGCAGAGCAAGTCTTAATAGCTCAGCATGAATGGGTTTTTTCTTCCCTCCCTGACCTGTTGGACTCTGACTCATCTTTCAAGGCCCAGCACAAATGTCATGGAACACAGGAACTTATAACATTCTGAATCATCACTCTGCTATGAGCTAGGGACACAATGACTAGTAACTAGTAAGGAAGTACAGGTCCTGCGTAGTCTGTTCACCGTCTGGCAGGGAGGTCAGCTGAGAAAATATACAACTATAATGCAAAATGGAAAAGATAATGCAAACTCGGGGCAGTTCAAAGAGGGCTCCCAGCACTGAAGAGGGCAGAGACAGGGACTACTATGTGTGTTGCCAAATTTCCCTTGGAATGAAGTTTCTCCACCCAAAGTGCTCATCTAGTACTTGGCACAATCCCTGTCAAGACACTAAGCTTGGCCACTTCTGAAGATCTATTTTCTTGTTTGTCTTAAGATGTGAGCTTCTTTGGCAGGGGCCCTATGTCACTTGGCTCTGTATTCCCTGTGGTTGGCATGGGGCCTGACATGTAGTAGATGCTCAGTAAATGTTAGTAGAGGAAAAGAATGTTAGTAGAGAAAATACACAACTATAAATGAAAATATGAGGAGATCTAAAGGTAAGACATAACAAGGATGGCAGGAGGAAAAAGAAACTAAAGGAAAAACAGATATGAAACTCTTCTAAAGCACATTGGATCCACTTTTTATTTTGGCTAGAGATGGTCCTTGGGGACCTGAGGAAAGAAAATGATCACTCTCCCATCACATCACTGGCATCCAATCAGTAGTACAGGAGGAAAGCTCAGGGCACAGCTCAAGGTCTAGCTGAAAGAGCACCATTAGGCAACGTGCACCATTCAGCTCTATAACACTTTTGTTTTACTCTTCATATTGATTGAGCTTTCAATTTTATTGTGAATAATTTACTAATTTACTGTACCTTATTTTAAAATCTCTCTTTAATCATAACCTTTTTTGTTTTTTGAGTCACAGCGATTAATATTTGTCGGATAATGACCTTCTCAATGAAGATCACAGTGAAGAAAGAGATCTTAGGCTGGGAAGTTTTCCATGCTGGTGGGAACAGGGCAGGCTGTGGAAGAGGCATGGAGAGACGCCTCTGTCTGCTTTTCTCCTTGGGCTGCTGACCTTACACTATGAGTTTGTTTTTTCTTGGCTTGATCACCTTCTAACATACCATGTAAGTTACTTGTATATCACGCTTATTATTTATTGTTTATCTTCTCTTCCCACAGTAGAATGTAAGCTCCATGATGTTAGGAGTCTTTTTCTATCTTGTTCACCAATATATCCCCAACATCCAGAACAGGGCCTGGAATATAGTAAGTGCTCAATAAATATTTGGCAAATGAGCAAATAAATGAATAAATAACAGAGTTAGTGCAGGTTAATGCAATCCAAGATTTGAAAGCCACTTTGGGTGACCATTTTTTACCATGTACCCAGTGAAGGAGAGATAGGGAGGTTGGAGGGAGAAAGGAAAGTAAAACAGACACAGAGATGGATGGAGATGAGAAATCAGGTGGGCCCAGGAGAAGCAAGGTAGGGTCATAGGTATTGTGGTTCCTGATGGCTTTTTGGGTCCAAGGTCCTGTCTTTCATGAGGCCTTTCTCCATCTTCTGCTCCTGAGATCTGCCTAATAAACCCCTCTTCAGATAATCTGGCACTACTGGAAATCTGCACAGTTTAGAAAAAACATCTGTGACAGCCTATTTGCTCAGCCTTCAGAAAGTTGCCCACCCAAGGCCCTCAAACTTGAGGTCAGCCAGATGCACACTGGGGTGAAGGGAGGGTAGCATTAAAGTAGAGGGCTTGTCTTTACATTCCTGAGTGATTACACCCCCTACCCACCCCACCTCCATCTTCTACACTCTCTCCTGATTGAGCTCAACACACTCCATCCTTAGGTAGTGTTAGGGTGAAAAAATCTACTCCCATCTTGATTTTAGTCTGACCTGTTCCCCCAGTTCACATAGGGCATCATGTATAGGCACAGTGTCCAGATCCCACAGTGATTGAGAAGCAACTTCTGTTCTCAGTGTGGTCACATTTTTATGAACCCTTTTTTCTATATCCCATGATATGTGTGCCCTCTTCTCAGCTTCTAGCTTCCTGGCATTTCTGATTGGGAGAAAGCCATGAGAAGAAAGCCCAGGAATGGGGTCTCTTGAAATATGTATGTGTGTGTGTCTGTGTGTGTGTGTGTGTGTGTGTGCGTGCGTGCACGCACATGTGCGTGCAAGTAGCAGTGGTGAGCAATACCAAATAGTGACCTGAGTTCAATGTAGCTGTTACTTTTCCCCAACATTGAGACCTCATCCCTTTGGGTAATAGAAAAGTGAGCCCTTTTCAGATAATCTGGGGACCCTACCTCCTCACAGGTTAACTTCCCAAGAAATTTATCTAAAATGGGGACAAAATAAACAGACCCAAGTTACATTAGACACCTGTCTGCCCAGTCTAGGCAAGAAGTCTGTTCTAAACTAAACACAGATAATTTCTCTCTTGATCAGGCAGAGGCTGGTCTGGGTAGAAGCTGCAAATTTCTGAGATTGGTCTTTCTATCAACCTTTCTGTCTTTTCATCTCCAACTGCTAAGCCGTTTGACAGGAAGTCCCTGGAGTAGGATATAAAGAAATGACCTGAGAAGTGTCTTCCAGAGGGAGGGTAGAAGCTAACAGATGCCGAGGCCCTTGTGTGCCAAGTGCTATGCTCCATGCTGTACCTGAGTAATCTTGTCAAAGGTTTCATTACAGGGATGTAGCTAGCCTCTGGGTCTTCCAGGACCTACAGTTTGAAGCATTTGGACATTCTTGGGACTAGTATTCTGGTCTTGGGAAGAATAAGCAAGAGTAAGTGAGCTTAGAGGACAGTAGGAAAGGTACTGAGGAAAGAGAGATATAAAGTAGGGGAAATGCAAAGGGTGAAATTTGGCTGGAGTTGATGAGTTTGTGAGTACAGGGTACCCCTACAACTCTACTCCCCTCCTAAGATATGCTTGATAATGAGAAGATCTCAGAGCCAGAGATCTCTTTTTGGGGAGAAACTGTGAGCTAAGAAGGACCTAACATCTTCCTAGAACCATACAGGCAGCATATACTTAAGATTCATTTCCATGTGATGCCCTTCCACAGGACTATTCCATGCAAACTGCTGTCCACAGGCTGAGAATTCAAGTTGTTCAGATCTTGCTTCTCACTTGTCCTTCCTCTTTCCTCTTTCTGGTTCTTACCTGGCCTCCCCACTATGCTCCCTCTGTTACAAACCGGTGTCTCCGCTTTCAACTCACCTATATTCCTTGCAATGACTGAGTTAGGAGAAAGTAAAGAACATTTCCAAAATCTCAGTGGCCTAAAGTGACACAAATTTATTTCTCATTCACGTTACATATCTAAAGCAGGTCACTGGAGGGTTCCAATCATCTTAGTTATTTAGGGGCCCAGGCTGACAGAGAGTTAACTATGTAAATGACATCACCATCTCAACACACTAATAGATGAGTAAACAAGGGGAATTGCATGCCAGCTCTTAAGTGCTTCCACTGAAGAGACACATATCACTTCTGCTTTTATTTAAGTGGCCAAAGGAAGTTACATAGTCATGCCTAACTTCATGGGGTTAGGGAGTTATAATTTTCTCTTGTGTTTGAAAGAAGAGGAGAACCAGAACTACCGGTGAGCACTACAAATGTGTATCTTGTCTCTTGTAATCCACCTAATTCCTTTCTCCCCTTCTTCTCTCCTGGCTCTTCTATCTGAATTCCAGTCCTTGACCCCTTGGCCATGCTAATGTTCCCTCCTTCCATTCCTTACTGTGTGTACATGCCCTTCTCCCTAACTCTGTTCCCCATCTAGTCCTTGATGGTCACACCTCTACTGCTTGGCTGCTTTGAATAGATGTGATTGAACACAACATCCAACTCTAACTTCACAAGTTTCCCTGGCCCCTAATTGAGCTTAATGATTTATGTCTTGTAATGCACATGAATGGGCAAGAATTCCTGGATCTCATTAATAATTTTAAGCATGCCAGAAGTAAGATTTTAAATCCTAAGCAAAAAATTAAATGACCGTAAAATCTTTGTTCGCTTCCCAGGAGACAATCCTGTTTCAACTTGACAGCTTAATTAAAAGCTGGGTAAATTGGACACAACACTTTTAATAAACAGGACTTGGCAGGCCTGGGAAAGAGATAGAAGGGAGGTGAAAGCGAGAGAAAATGAAGCTCACAATGTAACAAAAGGAAATTAAGTTATGGGAGCTCCCTCTCCTGGAGAGTGACCTTTCTGGGAACTTCAGGTTCCCAGAAGATGACATGACTGACCCAGAAGATTCTGAGAGAACTGATTCTCTTCCCTGACTCTAATTTTTCTCCAGGGCCATAGTAGTCCACAGGGCAAGACAGCTATCGTCTAGGGATGCTCTGGAGGATCTTTGCACTTCTCTCTTTTGGTTTCAAATTTGTTTCCTTCTAGATGAAGCTTCTTGCAAGCCCCAAGTCCATTGGAAAAGCTGCCAGTGGAAAGTTAAATCTGTGAACTCCATGCAGCGACTCATTTTTAGCCTTAGTCTTTTCTTGCATTTTATGGTTTTGCTTTACTCTTAAATATGCTTTTGACCATAACTTTATATTGTCAAAGTATCTCCACTTCTAGTTTAGATTCTCTTCTGGCTCTGCTGCTTCTACCTGTGATAGTAAATAGACTCAGTGGTCCAGCCTGGGACCTGGCTGCAGAATCCATCATCAACGATCATGTAGGGCTTATCCAGAATTCCTGAATGGACTCAGAGAGAGCCTATGAGACATTCTCTGGTTACCAGTCTCAGCATCCTTAGCAGAATACAGGTGTCTCATCATATTAAGAAGCTCACTATACAGGCTGTAAAGATTTGGAATAGAAAGAAGACAGGCATACAGCTTCCCTCCTCCACTCTCCAGGATTCTTTCCTCCAATCAGAAGGAATCATTTTTTCATTTATATTTAAGAAGGTCACATCTCTCCCCCCATCAGCTTCTAGTTGGATTGATTTTATCTTTGCATTCAACAATAATTTACTTATGGGTAGCTGCCACATGCTGCTTTAGTTAAAATAAGGTTGCTTATCTCTTACATACAGAAAAAAATGTCTTAAAAAAGAAACTACAGTGTTTTAAAAAGTACTTTCTTTTTCAGTGAAAAGCCTCATCTAGAGAAACTGACCACAAGCTCCTGGGGAGGTGAAAATGATCACTCACACTGGTGTGAAATTTCCTGACCTTTGAACCAGAAAGTGTTGAGAAAGAAAACCATTATCATCATTTGTATGCCTTTTTACTTCTGTTAATGATTTTTATAAACCTAAAGCTGATAGAAACCTTGGCAATCATCTGGGTTAAGAAGCTGAGCCCCAGAGAGAGGAAGTGACTTGCTCAAGCCTCATAACGAGGTTGCAGCTGGGCTATTAGGAAGATGGTGTCCTCTGTCAGTGAATGATTTATGGAGAGATTTGTGGCCTTGTTATTTTTGACTATTGGCTTTTCAGCTTCATACTAAACTACAGTTTTACTAAGTCACTCACTAAGTGAAAACAAATTTCAATTCTACTATAATGACTTCCATATAAAGCAAAAAGATGTTATTGATTGAAAGACCCCCAACAGCCTGAATTATCAATTTGAATATGAAAGGGTTGAAATGATAGGGTAAAAGATGAAGGTGCTTAGTGGTTGCCTGGAACCAGAGATGGGAACTAGGAATAACTACAAATACAGAAATAAAATTTCTTTTGGGGGTGATGGGAATGTTCTAAAATTAGATTGTGGTGATGGTTGCACAACTCTGTAAATTTACTAAAAATTATTGAATTGTACACTTAAAATGCATGAATTTTGTGGTATGTAAATTATACCTCAATAAAACTATTCTTTACCTCCCAAAAAAGTAAAAAGAAAAAGAAAAAAAGGTAAGACTGAGAGCAAGAATTCAGACAACACTTTTAGGACAAGAACAGAGGTAGACTATAAACTCAGAGGTAGACTGATCTGTGTTTAAGCTCTCAAAGGCTGTCCACCTCCAGGACACTGGGGCAAAATTTGAGGCAGACAGCTCTATTTCTCATCAAGTGTACTACAAACCCTGATCTAAGGCTCAGTCTTGACCTGACAGCTCTTCAGCTTCTGTCAAATGCATGCTGAGTGACATTTAAGAGAAACAACATATGCATTGTGTTAGCCATACACCATTCTGGGCTGTGGACATCCTGTGAGATCCCCAGAGAGCAGGATGTTTATACTTTATTTGCCTAGATAGCCATGGACATGTTTTTGCAGCTGTTACAATAATAATCTTTCCATTTCATCAAACCTCAAGGAGCAAAATGACCACATGAAGACTATATAGGTATTTCTGCCAATATATTGTCTCTATGTATCACTACTCAATGGTCTTCCTGTGAGACCAAATTTAGCGAGTCCCCAGAGAAGTTAATATCAAGAAAAAAAGTTTCTATCCTAAAAACTTGAATGACTTGTTTGATAGGCAGTGGGAGCAACTAGACTCATATGAGTCTTCCTGCTCCTCCTTCTCCTTCTTTCTCTTTTTATTATATTTTGTCTTCATTGCCAGGATACTCTGAGTAGAGACAGGTATGACGTCATTTCTGATAAAACTGTTTCCTATTTTCTGGTCCATTTCAGGTCTCTCTCTCTCACATTCATTCAGTCATCAAATATTTCTTAAGCACATAGCATGTACCAGAGACCATGCTAGACACTGGGATTGGAATGATGGGTAAGACATGATCTTTGTCCTCACAGAGGTAGATATGTTAATAATTGCAAATAAATCCCAAATAGGACCCTGGTCCAGATACTACAAGAGTAGAGAAATGAGGAAACCATAGAAATAGAGAAATGGAGGACACTCTATAGGGTCATATATTAACTGTATTTTTTTACTTTCTGTATTCTTGATGCTCTGGTTTTTATGACTTGATTGTCTTGGGGAGAGACTGTCCTTCCTAGGGCTAATCAATTCTTAGTAATGACAAAAGGCTTAGGAGCACATCTTTCATATAAAGTAACCAAGCCACAGCCCAAACTCTGAACCACTTCCTCTATCTGGCTCTTACATTTCAAGAGGCAATACTCCTTCCTCTGCTCTAAATCACTCTGGGGCCAGGTGCAGACAACTAGAGACCACCAACACTATTCAGACTTGCCAGTCCTAAGCTGTTTTCCCTGCCTGGCCTTTCCTATGGACAGCACAATCCAGGCTCTGGGCCATACTTTCTCTTCACTACCTTCTGTCTCCTGAGAAAACTTGATGCGTTCCCATGTGGTCCTGCATGGCATGGCATGTCCCTTCCTCTTGGAAAATGTAAGTAATAAAAAATCATCTTTCAAAGGCATTGATCTCTCTGTATCATCACTCAGTCACCCCTGTGAATTAAAATCTCATCGGTATAATTGGTACAAGTAGGAAAAGCTTGATAGGTAATTGGGAATTTTCCAGGTGGAAGGGCATTCCAGAAGTGGAATGAGCTTGTGTATGGCCCACAGAATTAGTGAGATGGGACTATTATGGTACAGAATGACGTATATTTTTAGCTCTTTAAAGGCAATCTGTTAACATTTGTTGTAATGTGGGTGGGACATAAATTATAAATAATAGTGTCTGGGCCAAGTCTTATCTGTACAAGACTGAATTTTTCTCAAGGTCAGGTTCTGACTGTTCTTTCTTTTATCAAACACAGAACATAGCACAGTACAGACTTCAAATTCCGATTCTATCTCTTATTAGCTGTGTGTCCCTGTTCAAGTTCTTAACCTTTCTATGCTTCAGTTTCCTTCGCTATAATATTAGTAACCTTTTCGGAGAGTTGTTGTGAGGATTACATGTGCAGATATTTGTAAAACACTTAGAACTGTGGCTGTCACATAGTAAACTCTATGCAAGCATTTGCTAAATTATTTTCTGACTCCCGTTATGGGAAGGGCACTGTGCTAAAACTTTTGAATTTAAAAAGATGTGAAATGTATGTTTCTACTCCTAAATAATTTACAAGAATAATGAGAGCCTAGAGAATTCTGGAAGATTAAAGGGCTGCTCACGAAACTATTTGCATGAGATGCTGAAATGTTGAACATGAAAATAGATTAATATTTTGGCCTATAAACACTCTCAAATAGAAAAGGTAAAAGAGAAAGTGAAGTGTCATTGAAAGAACTCTGAGTTTTGGCTATGATAGACCTGGGTTTAAGGTCTGGGAAAACTGGCTTTCCTGCTCTGCCATTTTCTTGCCACGTGATCCAGTTAGCTAATTTCTCTGAGTATTAGTTTTCTCACTTATATAATGTAAATAACAACATCTACTGTAGCAGATGGGAACAGAACAGGAAATAATAATGATAGCTGACACTGAGTACTTGCCATATGCTAGGCACTGGACTGAGTTCCATTAGGAAGTCAGCTTAGAGAAAGGCTAGTAATTTAGTGCCCAAGGTCACTCAGTAATAAGTGGCTGAGCTGGGATTTGAACACAGACAATTTGATTCCAGTAGCTGTTCTAATAATTACTATTTTATGCTGAATCTCTAAGAGCTTTGCTAGAGCTAGCAGGCACTCAAATAATGACAACCAGCTGTTATTATTAACTGTGTAACATCCTTGATTTATTTGGCTAATAGCCATTGATCATTTAAGACTCTCTCCAAGTATTATATTTTCTTCTCATCCCTAGAAACAGCCTGGTGATACTCCCATGATGCATCACTCTGGGCAAGCATAGGCCCAATTCTCCTAAAATTCTCAACTTTACATTTTTTTTCAAGTGATGAGAAAAAAAAGAAAAGTCCCATCAGGTTCCAGGAATATTAGTCAAAAATTAATCCAATAAAGTTAGTAATGAAACAATCTGATCAGAGAATAATTTGAATTGCAGGCCAGGAAAATTAGATCAGATAAATGATTTATTCTAAATGGATTTAATACAAAATCATCAGGACCTGCAAGCTAATCAAGTCCAAAGACTTCTGGGAGCCAAACTGGGATCGGTTTAGCCTGGTAGCCAGTGGTGGCCTGGTAGACCTACAGTCTACAGCCAGGTCAACTTAGGTATTAAATTAAATATCAGGGTAGGGCAAGAAAGGTGCTGGCTGGCAACTTGGTTCATCAGAAGGTCCCTAATGGCATCTGGTGTCAGCATGATGACATCATCCAACCCTTCACATTAAGGTGGGATGGCAGTTAGGGCCAAACCCGGATTTCACCAGTTCAAGATCTGTGACTCTTACCCTTTATAAGAACAATAGCAATGTGCACTGGCAGCCTCAGGAATAGCTTCCCATGAGCTCCCTATCTTGCTCAGATCCTGGGCAGAGTTTAACATGCAGAAGGCACTGCCACTGCACATAAATCGATTTGACTGAGTTATGTTTAAAAAGAGAAAACAGCTTAATTCAATAACCAAGCTTTGTTTCATCTGTAGCTTCCCTTTTCTGTTTTGACTAATTTTCATTCCCTAACAAATGTCATGGCAATGTGATGCAGTGGCAGGAACACCAGGAAACTAGAAGACCTGGACCTATCTCTGGGTTGTGGCCACAGGTGTTGGGGAGGACAGGATATTTCAGAGCAATGTAAAGAAAAGTCAGATCAGAGTTTGAATATGGTTATGGTACTTCTTAGCTATGTGAGTCCCAGTTTGCTTGTCTTTAAAATGTGGTATAAATATTAACTTACAAGAACAACCCATTTGTAAGATGAGGTAGAATACAACACTCAATTACAAAAATTGGTGCTTATTAGATGTTTGACAACACACACAATAACCACCTTCTCTTTCTCCTCTCTTCATCAGTGTAACAATGCCTTTATTTTCCACACTCTGGGTGAAAAATGGCAATAAATAAACAGACAAATGAATGGATAGATGGATGGATGGATGGATGGATAGATGGATGGATGGATGGATGGATGGATGGATGGATGGATGGATGGATAGATCGATGGATGGCTAGCAGGAGCTGGGAGAAGTCCAGAAAGTACAGAGCACCAACTCCATTTTTACAGAACAATCAGTAATGCCTCCTTGATGTCCCAGGGGGGAGGCAGCAGAGTGAGAAAGCCACACAAGTCAGGGAGGAGTGAACAAAGAGAGTGGGAGATGAAAGAGGACAGGAAAAATGCCCAAGAATGATCAGTGAGTCCAGGGAAGACAATGTGTATAGAAAGCACTGGTCCTGAATTCCATAAGCCATCAACACCAACATTCAGGGCATGGGTTCTTGAAGCAAAATGAGATGTGTCTGCAGTCAGGTATCAGACCAGAAACTGAAGTGACCTCTGAGGAGCCAGCTGCCCTATGTAGACCACTATCTTTCCCTCATTTGGGAGAAACTAAGGATAGACCTTAATACCTTGTCTGAGTAAACTCCAAGGCTAACCTTAACTCTAACACTAACACTAAAATTAATGTCAGTAGTTTGGGCAGAACTGGGGAAAAGGTGTAGAGATGCTCAAAGTCAGCATCAACCTTCTCTCAGACATGGTCATCTACCTCCATTCTCCTATCCTCCCATCCCCCCATAAATTAACTCATCCAGTTCAAATGAAATCATGACTAGAAGATGAAAGTTTGCAGCAGGCAGTAGTATTTTCTAAAGCTCCGATAAAAGATGAATTTTGAGGAGGAGGTGGTAGAGGGAGCTGGACTATTTGCCTTATGCCTGAGGGGAGGGGTACGAGCCATAGCGCCTCAGCTGATGAACCTTAGGGATATAATTGAGTTGGGTTTTATGAACAACTGGTCCTCCAGAATCCCAGCCCAGTAGATGACCTTCTGGCCAAGCTTGTTCTGTTTTAGTACTGTTTGGCTCCATTAAGATCAGTCCAGTTTCCACTTGTCTAAATCTACCTAGTTCATCCAGTTCAGCCCAGCCTGCACCCATCCAAACAGCTCAGGGAAGTTTACTCTAGCACCACTCAGCAGAGCATCATCTGTTCTGTGTATTTACAATGTTACTTGGAGATAACAGTTCACAACCACTGATGATGGACAGACATTGGCAAATGACCAACTTCAGGGTCAGCTTCAAAGATGATGATGTGGAGGCTCTCACAGGCAGACTTGAGGAACTGTACCCTTCTGAGACAGTCAGTAATGAGAAATTTAGCCCTGGTATTCTGAGCCTGGCTGCTCTAAGCATTTCTTATGAGATTGCCCTATGCAGCAACTACAGGCAAACATGATGAAGGGCTGCAGCGCCCAGAAACCACAGAGCTCTGGACCATGCAACTCAAAACATTGAGTACATAATTTTATGCTTAACTGGATACTCTCTCTTACTAGACCCTGGTCTAGATAAATAAGAGACATTAATGATTTATAAACATATATGAGAGAAGAAAAATATTAATTGAGAGAACCCTATTCATTAGCTTATTGTTTTCATCTCTGAGTTGAGAGAAATATCAACAATCCAAGCTAGCTTCTGCATGTCAGTGTTTAAAACTACTGTTTTTGAGGAACACTCTCAACTGGGATGCAAGACCCCTAAAGAAGCACCAGCCCCTCCCCATGCCTCCTACTCACCTCTAGCCTTCTCGCACATCTCCATCAGGTCAGGCTGTGGTCAGTGTTTGTTTTTCATCATGAGAATTTCACGTCCATTCTTTCCTCCATTGATCACCACCTTTGGCCAATTTTAGACCCTTGTCTTTGTCAAGACATTTCCCTGAGTGGGTTGCCCTTTGGACATCCCTCCCTTACTCCATGCCTGATACATTACTGTATCATTTTTGTGGAACAGGTAAAGGTGTTCAGCCAGTACTTTTTCCTTTGCAGTTTTTCTTGGGCTAAGGATTGTTTTGTAAACACTGCAAGTGCAGGAATTTCCTTTGTATCCAGCCAGTGATATCTAGGATTGAAGTGGATGACAGCAGAGTCTTTTAGGAATTGTGTGGCACAGAAATGTTCATAAATTATTTGTCGAATGAATGGGTATGTGAATAAATGAAAGAATAGAAGAGTGAATAAATGAATGATGTCAATACATGCATAAGAAAATGGAAGTATGAATAACATTAGAATAAGTGAAAGGACATGTAAAAAATGAGTGAATGAATGAATGATACATGAATGATCATAGTCAAGTTGATTCTACAGACCACAATAAACATAGGCTCCTTCTCCAAGGTGGCCAGTATGGCTTGGGCTATCCTGTGAGGCTCTCATAGCAATCATGCTCAGAATCTTCATTAGAATAGCAATTTTCCACCCTATTGTTTTTAGTTTGGATTGTATGATTATTATCATTTGTCCTCAAATGATCGGAAAAACTTTGAGGTGGTTAAAAAGAGCTTCTCTAATTGTGAGTCCCCAAATGAATATCAGTGCAGCTGGGCCAGACTTCCAGAGCTGGTCTGTCATTATGTCAATCTGATGTTAATTATAATGGTAATTGGATGAGAGTTTTCAAAGGTCTCCCTCACTGGCCAAGTGATGCTTCTGATTTTGGAGGGAGAGGAGTTGACAGGAAAAGAGAGAAAGGTATTCTGGGTTCTTCTAGGTCTGGAGCTAACCCATGCAACTTTTTGCTCTGGAGGGCTCACAGAGCCAGCAGACACACTGGTTTCATTCTGAGTCAGTGGCTTATGAACCAAGGAGGCATCAGGAAGAAAAAGACAAAAGAAAGAGAAGGACAAAGAGAAGGAGAGAAGGAGAAGAAGGACTTTGGCATTTACTGCCCTAGATTTGAGGACTGGCCTTACCATAGACTCATTGTATGATTTTGAGCAAGGCTCTTGACTGCTGTGAGTCTCAGTTTCCTCACCTGTGAAATGGGCTAATGATGTCCACTTTAACTACAGCGTCGCTGTGCAGGTCAAATGAGATACAAGTGAAACCACTTTACCAACTCTAGGGGGTGGTATAAAAAGGAGATCAAAACTATGAGTTACTATCCAAGGTGGTTTGGTTAAGGCTTGCATGAACCTGTGAGTGCCATGACTTGATGTGAAGTTCAATAAAATACAAACAAAACCCTAAGCTGCATTCAGGCACTGGCTCTTCCTGCTTCTTCCTTTTTTAGTTAAAGATGCCTTTATTTTTTTATGGCTATATAATATTCTATTGTACAAATATGTCATAATTTATATATTCAGTCCCCCATCTAGATTGTTTCCAGCCTTATGCTAGTATAAACAATAAGGCCATAAATACCCTGGTATACACATTTCCCTCAATTCTTTAGGTTATATCACTAGAAGTAGAACTGCTAGGTCAAAGGATATGTGCATTTGAAATTCTAACATATTAGCAAATTGTGCTACATAGAGGCCATGCCAATTAACCAGAAGGAGACCTATATTTTTGTACTTGATCGGAGCCAAATAGTAATAAAATGAAGCTCTGGGGTGGATGTCTCAACAGGCTTGTCATTTTTGATTTGGTCAGCCTAAGCCTTGGTCGGGCCACTTTTCAGCCCTCCATGGTCCTATTGCTTTCTCCCAGGCTGAAAAGAAATGAGCAGGAGTTCATGTGTGGCTACCCAGCCCCACACAACTGTCTGGCAGCACGGACTCCACAGTCTTTGTTGGTCTTGGCACGCTGTTGTCAGGCTGGGTGCCATTAATGACGATCCTGATCTCTCATACTGTGGCTCATGGTAACTACAGAGAGGAAGAAAAAGGGGAACACTCACTTATTGAGAGCTCTATGGGCCAGGCACTGTGCAAAGCATTTCCCTACTACAATTGTCTTCGAGGCCAATATTAATCTTTCTTTACAAGGAGGTCAGATCATTTGCCCCAGGTCAGACAGTGAGAAAGAGATAGAGTCAGAATTAAAATCTCAATAAGAATAGGCTATGAAATATCCATTCGGTGGAGCAAAGGTTCTCTGTTTTTCCTGTGGTCTCTGGGATGGTTATGGGCCATATCTCTGGGGATGGGGTGGTTAGTGTAGGCCTAGAGGAAGGCTTCGTGGATCATCTTTGTTGCTTCTGGGAGTGTGAGAGGAGTAACACAAAGATGGAGATAAGTAGTATCCTGTGATAAGTTCAAATCCAGAGAATTGAAAGGAATCATAAATCTGGATTAATTAATTAATTGATTAATTAGTTTATTTATTTATTAGGTGAGCTGACCCTTGGTTGACCTCACAGATTGCAAGGACCTTGTCAGCTTACAATTCCTTATTTTTTTCATTTTTTATGCCTACAGTACCTGGTCTCCCATCCAAGTACTAACCAAGCCCGACCCTGCTTAGCTTCCAAGATCAGATGGGATCGGGCTTGTTCAGGGTGGCATGGCCGTAGACTACAAATTTTGATTTAAAAATGGGTTCTAGGCAGCTGGCACTAGGTCAAGAATTGGGGCTGTGAGAGGGACCAGAGGACGATGAGGAGGCCAAAAGCTACTAGAGTTGAAGGAAGTGGATAAAGAGCCCCTACACACCTGCTGCCTTCAGCATAGTATCAGATAAGGTGTTATGGGCAAGTTGCCTTCTTTTCGTACTTGTTCCCTGTGCGATGCTTCTTAAAGGCTCTTGGCTTCTGAGGTTGGGGTTCCTGGGCAGGGTTCTCCAGAGATGAGAACATAGGAGTCATGCAATTAGGGAGTGTGATGCTGTCCCCTGATGTTCTGTGTTTCTGAGGTTCTCAAAGTCAAGTGAATTGGGACATAGCACCCCAAAGCAGGAGCTCTGACTCAAGGTTAAGATCCCAAATGTTCTCACCCAAGACTGAATGCTTCAATAAGAAAGAGAAATTAGCTAATTTATTCATTAAAGGCCCATTGACACTTCTATTATAAAGACTAATCATTTGTTTTTATTGAGATCTGCTCCCTTGATTAAAGACATTAGTGCCAATGAGTAACCATGGATCAATCAACATACCTTCTTAAATGTCCTCAATTTGGTCCTAATTGCAGCATGAATTCACTCAGTTTTACCCTTTAAGTATCTCTCCAAGCTACCCACATATCTCCCCATCCATAGCTGCCACTCTGGTGAGAATGCCATCCCCCCATCCCCCAACCCCAAGCTATTTCTCACTAGGACTGCTCTGATAGCCTCTGAGCTGGACTCTGTATTACTTCTTAGCCAGCTAAAGCCTTGCCTGGCCCTATTTCGCCTCACTAATATCATCTTGTGCCAAACTCACTCCCTTGGTTTGGTTCTTCATACATATCTACTCTCTTCTGCTGCAGATTTTACCTGCTATGGCCTCTGCCCTCAGTCCTTGACCCACCCCTCCCCAGCTTCCTTATAGCTCACTCAATCTTCAGCTCTCAGCCCAAATGTCATTCTTCAGCAAAGCCTTTCATTTCCCCCCATTCCCAAACTGGTTCAGGCCCCACCTGCTGTACACTCTCTTAGCACCCTGGCCCATTCCTTCTTGGCACTAGTCCAGTTTATTTTGATTGTTTGATTCTTGTCCATCTCTCCCTAGCAGGTCAGCTCTACAGAGGCATAACTCACTCCATCTTATTCACACTTGGTTTAAGGGGGAGGACTACGGTGAAGCATCACTTAAGGAGGCCCTCACTCTCAGGCTGACCTTGAGCTTCTGCAATATGACTGCCTCCAAAATCTTCTCCCAGGACATGTCACTCACCCATCCTAGTCCTGCCCTGCTTGGTTCTCCAACACCCAATCTGAGATTCTGCATGTGGAAGGTATACACAACAAATGCTTCTAGAATGAGGACATTAGAGGTAGAAAGATGCAAGAAAGGGAGTTAGTTGTGGGGCCATGTCCAAGGCAGAGGAGGAAGGTTAAACCATCAGTAGCAGCCAGGAGTCTGAAGGGATCAGTCTTATGACAATCTAGTGGGTAGAGGAGAGAGGACACTGGGACAGTTTGGATGTGAGAGATGAAGAAGAGTGTGATTTTCTAGATTGGGTGGCTGACAACGCCCATGAGCAAGGAGGAGGAGGGGGAAAAGAAAGAGGAGGAGGCATGGAATCCTGGGCAGGATGAAGATGAGTAGGCCCCCAGCTGGGATTATTCCTTTATGCTCACACCTCAGCTCATCTGGGACCTCCTGGGGATGAGAAAGTCTGCCTTGTGGGGCTCTTTCTCAGTTGCCCCTGGGGCTCACATGCCCTGAGACCATTGAGAATTTGAGGGCAGGCACTCCAGGGTCTTCCCAGGGCACCTGAGAGAGCAACCCTGGGTCCTTAACAAGGTCCATTTATACCAAAAATGCCAAACACATTTCTCTTTTAAATTTTAATTTGGTTCTGTCACTGATATCCTATACGGCCCCACTTTCCCCTCAAAATGACATCTTATAATATTCCTGGGTATGCAGTGACATCGAACAGGTTCAAAGAGTTTGTCTCCTCTGGACCTTTTTCACTATCCATCTTTCTCTCTCTCCATCTTTTCAATCAGCACATGTAGTTTCTCAACCAGGCTACATCTAGATCTGATACCCTCCTGGCATGTTGGTGGGATATTCTAATTTGTGCTCCCAGCTGGGGACTTGGGGTTAAATTTCAGCTTTCCCCTTAACTGCACTCATTTACTCTATGACTTTAGTCACTTACCCTCTCTAGGGCTCAGCTAAAACAGGACAGACAGGCTTGGAGTAGACAATGTAATATCCTCCCATAACTTTCATTTGAAGGTCCTTGTATTTTTTTTTTCTTCTGAAAGAGTGAGAGTGAGTGAGTGGGTGAGAGAGAGAGAGAGAGAGAGAGAGAGAGAGAGAGAGAGAGAGAGAGAGAGAGAGAAAGGCACACACACATATATACATACAGACAGAGAGAGAGGACTCATTCAGTAGAAGATCACCCAGTCCCTCTCATTGCCCACTGACCTCATGTCTATAGCAGCCAGTCAATGTGGTGGGAACTGTAAAAGGCTTCCTATTATATTCCAGAGGGAAATACAGAGACAGGGATCAAGAGACAGAGAAAGAGGGAGAGACAGAGAGATACTTAAGTAAAGAATAATAGATCAGAGAGAGGGAAGTAGGTGAAAGAGAAAGGATTCTGATCACATTTTGTGTCCATGACACTGAGTTTGAACATCATTTAGGGAGTTGACCAAAAATCCATGATATTTGAATACTGTGCTCCTTCCTGTTCCAGCTGGAACCTGTGTGGGCCCTGTGGAGTAAGCTACATTAGATAAGGAAAATTATTTCCACAGTGACTCAAGTCCAATTCCAGCTAATGAGCAGAGCAGGGAACAGTCCATGAATTTCTATCCAGCATAACCTTCGGGCTTACTGTTCATTTGTGAACCAGATGCCTTTGGCCTTGCATTTGCTGTTGAGCCCAGCTTCCTGGTCCAACTCATGCCTGCATTTTGTGATGTTGTTATTCTGGAGGTAACTCATACCCATTTCATGAGGCCAAAATCAAGGTAGGACTTCAAAGTCTTCACAGAAGCATGATTTACTAATTTTCTCATTGTCCTCTCACTGAATAAATAGATAAAGCTTGGACCATTCATTATAGCAGCGGGCATGCTCACTTATTCTTTTTCCCATTTGCACTCCAGGGTTCTTGCCAGTGAATAACTAGCTCTTAGCATGGCCAATCTTTTCCACCTTCTCCCATGGGCTTTCGTCTTTGCTGTTTGATTATTCTGTTTTAATTTTTGAGGGCCTTGTGACTCTTAGAGGATAGCCTTCCACAGGGTGATGGGAGTTGGGAACTAAGCCAGACTTTGGTGCCTGGGAGGAGCTGCTAATTACTGCAGGTGCCCGTCAGTGTGTCCCACTGGGGGTTTTGCCCACACAGGCAGTGAGGATAGCGTGGCTGTGCAGTTGCAGGAAGATGGCAATGACTTTTTAATAGCTGGGCCCCCATCGTTCATCTGCGTGTGCTGAGTTTATTTTGTCATTTGTCAAATTCTGACTCTAGGGGACCTGGGTTTGGAGTGGTTCGGGTTTCAAGATTGATGATCCAAGTGAATGACAGGTCCCCCTTCTCCTCTAAATAGTTGGCACTGCCAATAACAAGCACCATAGTCCACTCATCTCTGAAAGGCCCATTTCTCCACCTCTGCTGAGGCCAGAGATAAAATATTTATTTGTGATCTAACCAATACACCACAGCTGTATCCTTGACTGTGCTAGACAATGAGCAAGCTTCTAAATGAGCAGGGAGCTTAATGGCTCAGCCCCGGATCTGCTTTGCCAAAGGGAAGAAAGAAAGAAAAAAAAATATTTCAGGTCTCTATTTGGAGAATGAATATTCCTTAGATGAAGAATAGCTCTCTATTCGACCATACAGTTCCTCTAGCTACCACAGACAGACCTCGAACATACTCAGACTTGAGTAGGGTGCTAAAAAAGTAGGGTGTTTGATGGCATATAACATGATTTTCTAGGCTGGAAGGAACATTTAATCTTTAATTCTCAAGAGTTGTGAAATCTCAAAATTTACTCAACCCAAACCTCTAGTCTTTGAATCCCTGCCAGAACATTTCCCCCTATATTTGAATGCTTCCAGTAATGGGGAAATCATGACTTCTCAAGGCAGATGATTCCATATTTGAAATAATCTGCCTGTTGAAAGAATTGCATATGTGCAATTGACATCTGTCTCTCTGAAGCATCTATTCACTTGGTCTAAATTAGCCTTAGAATCTCACGGAATCCATCCATTCCCTCTTCTCCTTAATGGCCTTCTGCAGAGAAAGTAAGCTGTCCTCTTTGAGGCTTCTTTGCTTCAGGCTAAATGTCCTCAGTGAGATCTTTCATGCTAGGCACTGAGTAACAGAAATAAGTAAGTCTAGTGAAATCAGAAGCACTGACCTCAAAAGATACACTTTCAGATTTCTTCACCATGATGGTTGCTGAGAACGGGGCCTGCCCATGTCCATGCCAACATTTCTCCCCATCTGCTAATTCCCTTTCTAATGCACACCCAAGAAGGGAGAGTTGACAGTTCAGAGTCCAGAACACTCACTGGGCCATGTTTGATTAGAAGATAGGACCACTGTGGGTGATGAGTTCACACTATTGTGTGGTCTCCCCTTTGCAGTCCAGCCACTAGGCAGTAAGGAGAACCGGTAGGGGTAGACTTCTCAGAGCAGGCTCAACCATGTTCCTCTGGTCTACCTCTTCTGTGCCTACAGCCAGGTCAAGCCTACTTTGCTGACTCAGTCATTTTAGAATAAAAAACTATTGGCATGAGTGCTTGTGTGTGTGTGTGTGTGTGTGTGTGTGTGAGAGAGAGAGAGAGAGAGAGAGAGAGAGAGAGAGAGAGAGAGAGAGAGAGAGAGAATGAGAGAGAACACTCAGGCACGACTAACTAGAGAAGTCCTATGTAGGGGAACTGGGGACTCTCCCAGGTCTGAAAACAATGTTCCTTGCTTATCTTGCTATTCTTCTTTGGGAGTAACTCCCTAGTTTGAAACCCCACAGTGCGAGGAATATCAGGAGGATAGGATTCAGGAATTCCTGGCTCTTGAAATGTGACATCTAGAACTAAACTGAGCACCTATCTTAGAAAATAAAGATGTAAAAAAGGAAGAGACCACCAGAGACAAAAGGGGCTGATGCCTTGCCTGCAAGAGAATTGGGGAAGCATTGCTTGTAGCCATTGGTCTCTCTCCTCCTTGCCCTGGAGGCAGTGGCTAAGATGAGGGGTAACTGTGCTGAGTCTCCTCCCTATCTTGACTATTAATCTATGAGCAATGATGGAAAGCAGCTTAGAAAGACTGAATTGGGTGTGCTCAAAAAAATAATGTCAACAGGATCACCTGCTGAGGTGAGGCACTTCTTCATTGGAAGAATGAGTGATTTGTCTAACACCATACTATGGCAGCACAAAGCTGGTTAGCTCTGTTACTTTCTGGTTACTCGGTGGAATGATGGTTAAAATAATGACAGCAGTTTCTAATGCCAGAAAAGGTGGAAGTGAGCAATGGGTAAAAATGAAGTAGATAAAGACTGCTAGAAAGAGAATAGCAGTCGAGGTTCTATGCATTTAGAAGAAAATGTAGCAATATCTATCAAAGTTAAAAACATGCCTACTCTTTGAGTCAAATTCTATTTTTAGGTTTTGTTTTCCTACTGATATACTTGTATATGTGGGCAAAGATGTATGTATGTGGATATATTGCTACATTCTTGAAAATATCCAAGACCTAGCCATAAGCAGGGCACTGGTTACATAAAATATGATCCATCTATATGATGGACTACCACACAGCCTTGAAGAGGAATGAGGTTGATCTAGTTCTGCTGAGATGGAACTGTGTTTGAGTCATATTAAGAAAGAAACCTTACAGAACAGTGTGCTTCCATTTGTGCAAAATAAAAAGTCTCTTTACAGACATATGTGCTTGTGTATGTATAGATTATTTCTGGAAGGATAAAAAAAACTGCTAATATACTTACTATTGGTTGGGAGTGGTGGTGAGAGAATAATGAATAGGAAGGAGGGAGGACTGCTTTTCTTTCTATACAGTTTTGCATCATTTACATTCATTATCATCAGCTTATATTCTACTTTCAAGAAAAATAGTTTATAATGAAAAGGAAGCATACATCTTCTGCACATCTGCCAAATGTTGTGCTTCTCATGAATCAGATATTTATTGAATACCATTGTTTTGCAGGATACTGTTCTATCCCAATTGAGAGAGGAAATAAAAGAGATGCAGTTCATGCTTTCAGGAAACCTACTGTCCAGGAGGGGAGAAAAATGTGTTCATGTAGTTATTCTACAAGTTGGAGGGAAAATTTAATATTGACTAGGATACTAGAGATTTTATTTAACTGGCTGGTAAAGTAGTGATAGTAGAATTATGAGACATGAAGATGAATAAATGGAGTATAGAATTTCAGGTAGAGAGAACATGAACCAAAGATAAGAAATGAGTAATAAAAAACCATACTGTGTCACCTTTAGTATACCTCCTGCTCTGCTTGCTGTACTATCAGAAATACTTTTTTGGGGGGTTAAGGTATTGTTTGCTTTCAAGAGTCTTTGTGAGAATACAGACACTTGCTTTTGATTGAGATGCAAGGAGATGGGTTCATTATTCAGTAGGGGTGCTAGTAAACCAGCTCTTCTTCACAAAAAAGGACTGGATTTTAGCATTTGTCAATTTCCATGATGTAAATATTCCAACCCTGGCCGATTTCAAGCTACCAGTACAGAAGAGGAGTTGGGAAGCAACACACCTAATGAATTCTCTTAAACCTGAAAGAGCTGGCTCCAGCATGCCACTAGATAAATTAGAATCCCAGAATATCAGAGGCAAAAGGAAATTAAAGAGATTTAAAATGGACCTTGACTACACATGAGGAAATTAATTTGTTTGCACAATGTCAGAAGAAGTGGCAGAATTGGAACATTATCTTCTAGTTCTTAGTTTAGTGAAATTTCTACTTTTCCTTGGAAATCACTAATATAATAAAGAAGATGGAATCACATGATTTTGATGGAACAAGAGGTTATAAAGAAAAGCAGAGACATTTTTCCAAAATGCAGAGGTGGGTAGAGTTCCAGGAAGGTTCTCTGTGCTGAGGAGTATATGAAAGGATCTCAATAGTGAGGAAAAGGTAGAGTCAGAAGAGATTTTAGGGAGAGAGCTTGGAAGACAAAATCCCCAACTGCACAGTTTTGTTCAGGACTGATTTTTCTTCCTGGAACAGGAGCAGGATGAGTTGACCTGAGATGTGGAAAAGAAAAACATGCTAGTCCCTCCATGTCCTTGATGGTGTGTGTGCACTTGGGCAAGTCATTTCTGCTCTCAAAGAGTCAGAGCCTTTCTCCTTAAAGTGGGATTGGAGGATGAAGGTTAGCAGATGATTTCCCAGGACTGTTCCAGCATGACAGTCTATGTGCCTGCAAATCAGTGAAGAAGACCCAACAACCATCAATGTTGGAGAGGGACTGGAGGAGCAAAGTGGATTTATTTATTTATACCCAGTTTGAGATAGACAAAAAGAAATCAGAGCAGCAGAAGCAAAAGTGAGGCTGGGTAGTGGAAGATGGATTAATAACAATAGGACAGAGACTCTTCTTTATTATGTCTACGTTTAAGAATTTGTGAAACCCACACTGAAAAAAGCTTTTCAGTGGGGAGACTTTACCTTCAGGGCAAAGTCCAAATTCCTTGGCATGCCTATAGGAACTTCCATTTTTGGCCCTTGCCTACCTTTCCAATCTTTTCTCTCGAGTCCCCTAATCCACACCTGCAACATCCAGGTAAAGCTTGAGGAGCTCACACTGCTTGCTAACACTCTGCAGGTTTGAGGCCTCATCCTTTGCAGAGACATCCTCATGAAATGCTCTTCCTCTTCATGTCTGCCCTGCCTCCAGATAGAGATAAATCACTTGTCCCTTGACACAGCAGCTGTTTCCTTATGCATGCCATTTCAACGGCAATAGGGCAATTTCATTGCAAGTTTCCATTTTTCTCCCCGCGCCATTTCCTGGTGAGCCTTGCAAGAACAGGAAATGTCTATCTTGGTTACTGAGGGGGAAGTGATGACAACATGTTAGAAACTGGTCGCAGACTCCTAGACACAGTAAATCTGGGTGGAGAGAAGGAGGGAAAAACAGCTTCTGTAACACCCCACCCCTTTTGCCCAGAACTACCCTGGGAGAGAGAGAGTCCAGTATTCCAGCTGGATGCAGACTTTTGCTGAAGGCCACTGGGAGTGCTATTTTGCCAAACCCCTTACAGTTTTTAGCTGAGCCCCTGAGGAAAATTGAGTGAAACTCCCAGAGGGGCAGGAGGGTTGTAATGCCATTGTAGAGTGAGGTAAATAAAAACTTTGTTCAAGGTAGCTCCATGCTAGACTCCACTAAAGTCATTCTAACTCTCTGGAGAGCTAGAGAGGAGGATCCTTCTTCAGCTCCCACACAAATCCATCCCACTGCTAAAAGCTAATGTGGATGCTGTGACATGCCACCCAGATCCCCCTTCAGCACTGAAGGACTTACTCCCTGACCTTCCTTTCCCTTCCATAGGTGCTGATATCCAGAGCATGCCCTTCCTGCGTGCTAATCTCCATCCCAGAGTTTACTTCCTGAGAAACTCAACCTACAAAGATAATATCAGCCTGCTGTTAAAGTCTGTTAATATTAGCAGACTGGTCAGTTGGTCAGTTGATCTTTTGGGATGGTGGTAGGAACTGAGACTACAGGCAAGAAGGTGCAGATGTCATCGGAGTGGTGCTTAGCCCTAGCCACCAAGCAGAAACCAGCCACAGTCATGTAGGATAATTTTAGTAGCACTAAGAATGGGTCACACTTCTGATATCACACTGGTAGAAGCTCTCACTGGCATGGTGCTATTCTACAGGGTGCTATCAATTATGGCTACGTATCGAATTCACTACAAAAATACTAATTCTAGGACTCGACCTTAAGAGATTGTGATTTAATTGGTCTGCAGTAAGGCCTGGGCCTTTGTATGTTTAAAATGCTCTCTGGGGATTTCTAATGTGCAGCTAGAGTTGAAAAATACTAATATGGTGGACAGAAGATAAGCCCTGGAATCAGACAGAGCTGGGATTGGATCCTGGTCCACTAGTGACTAGACAACTTCAGGGTATAATTAATTTTTCTCAGCTTCCATTTCACATCTGTAAAATCATGTAAATCATAGACATTTCATGGACATATCATAAGGGTAACATGTGAATAGTCATAATAATAATCATGATGATAGCCTTCAATTTACTATCATTGCAATCCTACTTATTTCTCTCTCTAGTTCTACTTGGCCTTTTGCTTTTTCTTGGAGTATAGTACCCTACTGTAGATCTGCCTTCTTTAACCCTTGCCTCATTATTGGGGAGATCTATTTCCTTATCTCGACTGTAGTTACCTAAAGTCCAGTAAACTGTGGCTGCAGCAGCTAAATGGAAAACCAACACCTCTCCTGGAGTTGACCAGATGACCCAATGTTGGCATACATGATTATGCCCCTGTTCACACCTAGAAGAGCACATGCAGCAGTTCAGTCCTTCAAGATGACAGTGGTAGGTGTGTGGCTGCTGTGTGGAAAACTAAGCAGGACAGGTTTTACTCATACAAGGGCAGCAGAAAGGCCCAGAATACTTAAACGACTTCCTCAGAATTGCACCAGTTACAATGTGGCTTTGGACAAGTCCTTTCTCTTCTCTGTGCCTTAGCTTCCAGCTTTGTAAAATATAGGTGGCTTATCTGGATAAATGATAATTCTATTCCGTTTATTCTGCAACACTCTTCCCACCAGGATATGCCTTGGGGGAATGACATTATCTCCACCTTTCCCACAGAGACGCCAAGGCCAAAGGTCAGAGCAAGGGACCTGAGAGTCTCTCCTGGCTGCCGCCCACCCTGGTTCCCCTTTCTCTGCCTCCCAAGAGTTGTAAGTTTCCCCATTTCTCCTTCTGCCATCTGGAACTTTAAATAGCATGTGGCTGCCAGAAGTTGTAATTAAATAATGTCCAGCCATCAGGAAAGCTGTTATAAATGATCCTTTTGTCTGCACCACTGTCTGGAAAGTCAGGAAGGAGAGAACTAGAGGGTTATAAATATGAAGGGCAGAAGTTCAGTGGGAAACCTGGAGGCAACAGCTTTTAGGGACCTTGAAAACCACTGGAGATTGTTTTGTTTTGTTTTGTTTTAAATGTGTAATTATCCCATGGAAAAACTCCTTGCCCTGGTTCTGTGATTGGATTTGCACATGGGGTAACCTGAGGAAGCTGGTGTCCTTATCTAGAGCTGGCTCTCTTAGGTTGCACTCAGTCTCACCTTTTAAAATTCAGACAGAAAAGTAAAAGGGGCAGGGTGAATACTAGCAATCCAGACAGTGCTCAGATGAACTTTCATTATGTTCTCCCTCCTTTCCTTTCTTCTTCTCATCCTTTCTCTCTCTTTTTCAACTAATACTCTCTATTATGTTTGAGAGTTCCCTGTAAATGAGGAATATGAAGAAGAAATATGTATTTATTGAGCATGTATTTAGTGTTAGATATTTTATGTAAATTACTCTATTTAATTATTATTATATACCTAGGAGATAATTATTAAACTCAATATTGTAGATAAGAAAACTGAGTCTCTTTGATATTTAACAACTTTCCCAATTCACATACCCAGTAATTAAAAAGCTTGGAATTAGCATTCCATTAGGTGGTAAACTCCATCAGGGCAGAGGATGCATCTCTTTTGTGTACTGTCCTGCCAGAGTGCAGCGTGGAACCTGGCACAAAGAGAGTTTGAGAAATACTTACTCAAGGAAGTAAGGACGGGGGAGGATGAAGAGGGAACCAACTCAGTCTGTCAGACCTCAAAGCCAGTGATCTTTCTATTAATTCACATTGTCTCTGGAGAGTACAAACAGGCAGGTATGTATCAGAGAAAATTATAAAATACTTGCAGGAAAGGAGTTGTTAAAAATATGTGCAAAAATGACATAATTAGAAAGCAGACAGTTGGTTTCAAGAGTCATAGAGGAGGTGGAGCCAAATTGCTGTGGGTATTCAGAGGAGAGAGATAAGTTGCAGGAATGAGGGGGCATGGAGGAGGCAGATTTTGAGTCTTGAGGGATGAGTAGGATATAGACCTGGAGACATGGAGGGTAAAGAAGCCTGATCAGACAGAGGGATGGGAGAAAAATCACAAATAACCTTCCAAGGAGGGAACTGGATTAAAACGTGAGCTTGCATAATGTTCTGATGAGGTTCCTGGGGATTAATCTGGCAATGCAGCCCTCTTCCTGTGGGTGAGAGATGCTCAGGGTAAAGGCAATTCAGCCTGAGTGAGCCTGAGTCTGTGAGTAAGTGTGTGTGTGTGTGTGTGTGTGTGTGTGTGTGTGTGTGTGTGTGTGTGCGTGTGCGCATGTACACATATGCTGAGGTGGATGGTTAGAACTTTATTCTGGGCTTAGGTGCCATGAGGCCCAAGTAGAAATCTGTCTATGCTTCCTGGGTGGGTCTGTCATGTCCATGTCTGCCATTAATTTCTATCTGCTGATGGGTTCTGCAGTAGCAAAAAAGGTATGCAGTGACTCCCAAAAAGGGCATATTCTTTTGGGTAGAGAACTTGGACCCTCGCCTGCCTCTAGGAGACAGAGTCAGTTTGGTGCCAACAAAGGTGGTTTGGGAGGCAGAAGGTGCAGCACAGGGATTTGGGAACTGGAGGGAGCTAAGCAAGGATAAGGGCTCTGAATTTCCTTTCCTTTATGTGTTCCCAGCATCCTCAACTGCCACCCCAGGAGCACAGAGAACCTGGCCCAGTGCCCAGGGCACTGAAGGCTCATGGAGGCTGTCATTGAGCTGTCCCTCACTTCTGCCAGACACCCCCTGAGAGCAGCAAGAACACAGGTTGCAGGAACAAACAGCTCAACTGTTTGGGGATCATTAAGCAATTATAGCCAGTGTACTTCACCTTTGTAGACTGGCTGACTGGCAGCATCCCCAAAGGCCAAATGGAAACTCACAGGGCTGTTTCAAGAGATATGGATGCTCAGAATGAAAGAACTGAGGTGGAAAGATTAAGGTTTACCTTGATAAAAAGCCCTCCCCAGGAAAGAACAAGAGCCCAGCCAAAGGCTACCATCACTTTCTGTTGAGGGGTTAACACTTTGACTGCCACAAAGACCTGACTGCTCCATTGGCAGGGAGTCCTTGAGAACAGTTTTAGATCAGGTGGTATACACAATTCTCTGCAGAATGATATTCCAGGGACAAGATGGACTCTAGGTATGGCATGGGATTCTGAATTTAGCATATCTGCCTTCAGGCCCCAGGTAGGTATCCTCCTACCTGCCTGGGTGGCCTTGGGCATTCCTCTAAATGTCTCTTGGGCTTTGTATATTTACAAATATTAATTTAGCAAGCACCTACTTTCTGTCAAGTGCTGTGTTAGGTGTTGGGGGCCAGGCAATAGAGAAAAATACCTGATCTTTGCCCTCATGGAGCTTCCATTCTAGTGGAAGTAAACAAGCCATCACATAAATAAGTGCACTATTACACACTGCAATAAACAACCTGGGGGAAAAGAACAGGGTGTGCTGTGGGAGAATTCTTTATGCTGAGGGATCAGGGAAGACTTCTTTAAAGAAGCAACTGGCAATTGAATCCTGAAGAAGTTCAAGTGATCTGAGTCAGACTTGGAGAAAGAGCTTGTGTAAAGGCCCTTAGGAAGGGAACAGAGTAATATGTTTTAGGTGCCAAAGTTAAGCCTGTGTGGCCTGAATGCAGTGAACAAGAAGCAACGTGGAGTGAGATGAAGCTGGGGGTAGTGGGTAAGAGAGAAGCACATCATGCAGGAGCCCGTCAACCATGAGAAGAACTTGGGACTTTACTCCATGATTGTTGGGAGGCCATTGCTCGATTTTGAACAGGACTAAGATGATTGGATTCATGTGCTAAAAATAAAATAATAAGAGAAAACAACAACAAAACTTGGAAAGAAAATAAGAGAAAACAAAACAAAACAAAAATACTTGGATCTCTGTATAGGGGAAAAAAGATTTGAACAACTATTTTCATCTTACAAAATCCCATGAGAATAATCTGCTAGCAGAACAAAGAATTACGTACAAAAGTATTCATTATATTAAAAAGACTGAAACCACTGTGGCTGTTGTGTGAAGAGAATAAACACTAATATGTCTTGCCTGTTCCAGAATCATACGAGAAAAGAATGTAAAAGGGCTTTGTAAGTGGTAATGTGCGGTACATGTTTGAGAGACCTGAAAGTCTCCTCATCCTTCCACTCCCCACCCTCTCCCTGACAGCACCTAAAAGCTTTACATCTATTAAAAGGGAAATGCCCCAGAGAGGGTCACACTTTGAACTGAGCAAGAGAAAGGTGGGGCCTCAGTCCCAGAGGAACTAGAAGCAGATTCTCAACCCTGGCTGCACTTTACAAATACCTGATATAATAGCCAGGTTCCAAAATGGTCCCCAAAGAGCCTTAACTCCTGGTATATAAGCCTCTATGTAGCCTCTCTCACACCGAATAGATAACCAAGAGGATATTGTGGAAATGATGGAGTATGACTTCCAAGGCTAGGTCATGAAAGATATTGTGGCTTCTGTCTTCTCCTCTCTTAAATTACTCACTCTAGGGGAAGCCAGCTGCCATGTTGTAAGGATGCTCAAGCAGTCCTATGCAGAGGTCCATATGGCACATAACTGAGGCCTCCTACCAATAGCCATCTGAAAGAACCATCTTGGATACAGAACCTCCAGCCCCAGATAACATCTTGACTGCAATTTCATGGAAGACCCTAAGCCAGAACCACCCAGTTAAACCACTCTTAGATTCCTAACCCACAGACACTGCGAGACAATACATGTATATTGTTTACATCATTAAGTTTTAGAATGATTTGTTGCCTAGCATTAGATAACTAATATTCCTAGGGAGTTTTTAAATTATTGATGCTTAAGTCCCTCCCCAGTGATTCTGATTCATTTGATCTGAGATAAAGTCCAGGCATTAGTAGGTTTAAAAAACCCCAAATGACTCTGATGTACAGTTCAGATTGAGAACCACTGGACTAGAGTACTGGGTAGGTCAACAGGGCTCAGGTACACAGCACTGCCTCAATTTCCAGAACTAGAATCAGTTTGTGCTGAGGGTTCTATCCTAGGAGAAGGCCAAAGCCCAGCCTGTGGATTAGAGCTCAGGGTCACCATGGCCTTGTAGTCAACTTGTTTTAGTGTACGTAGCCTTTGACCATGGGATCCCTACATTTCTAAAAGGACACAGGACTATAGAAGGAAATCAAGTGGCTTAGATGAGGGGAGAGAGAGGTCCAGTGCCAGGCAGGTAAATCTACTTTCTACACTCAATGGCTTTGACCTATGAACTCTTCCTGTAGTCTTATACCTTCAGGTTGAAAGTGTGCAGGGCACCCAGTTCTCCACAGACAAACAGCCCTCCTGCTTTCTCTTACCTGCCTTTATGTTTTCTATCCAGACCACGTTTCTGCCTCTGAATATAACCTTTGAAACTTATGAGCAATGATGACAACTAATTCTGAAAACCTTTTGTGTGTCCTCGAATTTCCATGGCTAATGGGACATTGTTCCCATCTTTGAACAATAACTCAGGAGGCCTGTCCCTTTGTTCTCCCTTATGCTATCTCTCTGATAAAACCTGCAATAAAATAATTAAAACAATTATAAAGGGAGTCCTAGCAGGTGAAGGATGCTGATGGGATCATCATATGTTGTGAATTGCCCAGCCTCTCTCAGTCCTGCATGTCGGAATGAGTTGGCTGGTCTCTTTTGACTCTATGAATGGTCACTAGTACCAATTTGCATATAATTGCATGATATATGATTTCAAAAGCATTTATGGACATTTTTGAACACCTGTAACATGCTATCTGTAGGAGATACAGCATTTAGTAAGACTTTTTGTTTTCAAGGAGCTTTTAGCTTAGGAGAGACAAATAAGTAACAGACAGTACAGTGTGATGAGTGCATCAGTCAGGAGGCCTGTAAGAGCACAGATGAGGTACTGCATTGGGCCTAAAAGGTTTTTGGAGGAGGTGAGAGCTGAGGTGTTTTATTTTCTGGGCAAAAATAGAGGGAAAACAATACAAGAGGAGAAGCAGGTACAACATACAGGTATAGGAGCCTGAGAATTCCCAGGGAATTGTAAGCAGCTTTTTATAGGTCTAAATATTTTCCTAGGATCTGTGGCATAAGAGTAGTCCAGGGGTATCTGGTGAGTAGCACCACTTTAAATTGAGCACTGGGCTGTATAGAAAAGAATGCAGTGGGCAGAGTTCACCATCTGCCATATATATATCTTTGACCCGACCCTGTTCCAT
Source organism: Macroglossus sobrinus (assembly GCA_004027375.1). Classification (NCBI taxonomy): domain Eukaryota; kingdom Metazoa; phylum Chordata; class Mammalia; order Chiroptera; family Pteropodidae; genus Macroglossus; species Macroglossus sobrinus. The sequence goes on along the minus strand of PVKZ01002254.1, from coordinate 174,521 downwards.
ACCCAGATCCTAATCTTCCTTTTCACAGACTGCGAATGACCTTTTCCCTTCATCTTCCTAGCCTAATGTTTGCTCCAGCCCCATCTCCAGAACCAGGACTTTGATTTGCTTTCTCTTCTATTGCCTGGACCCCTGAAACCCTGGTCCCTAGCTGGTCTCTACCTTCTGTCTGAGTCTACATCTTACTAAAATTGGCCTCCATGCCATCAACCTTTATGACTCTCAGATGGGCCTCTGGGACTTTTCTTATAAACTGTATCCACAGGCAACCTTATCATTTTTAAGTGTTTTTTTTTAGAACCAGGAACTGGACAAAAGAGGCCTAGGAAGGTAGAAACCCAAACATCTGAGAATATTCCAGGAAAAAAATCTGAAAGGGGCACAGCCATCAACAGTAGGGCACCCCAGGGTTCAGAGTAGAGCAAAGAAGTGGGGGGACATTAGCCCAAAATGCTGGGTAAGGAGGTAAAGGGCTCCTGGATAATCCTTACTTCCTGTCACTGATTCCAGAACAGGAGTCACAATGTGGATACCTTCTATAGATGAAAGGCCAGAAAGATGGTGTAAATAAGCCAAGTGGTCAGTGAAACAATGGAGGTGCTGGGGCCATAGCAAGCAGAAGAGCTCGTGTCCATCTAGTGGGAGATGTTGCTACATAGCTCCAGCCAAATGTTGCCATATGTGAATGTGAGGCAGTATAACCAGACATTAGAACTTCTCAAGATAAGTTAAAAAATGGAAAATAGTTGGCAGTTAGTTCAAAAACAAACAAACAAATGAACAAAAAACACTTGTTCATAGAATTGATGAAGGCAACATGGTTTCTGAATTTCACCAATTCCCAGCATAAAAACAAACAGAACAACTAGAGACTACTCCCTCCTAAACTGTGGACATTTACAGCAAACTAGATGATAAGATATCTCTATGAAACCTAAAATACAGGCAGGTGGAGACAAACCATTGACAACCCTCAGCCCTGTATGATCTTAGCATCTACGTGGAAGGAAGCTGAGTGAGCAGCAGGGTTTCTGATGGGCCTGAAAGAAAGAGGATCCCCAAAGAGCCAACAGATGCCCACTGGAGAGCATTAGGTAGGGGAGAATCTGAAACTAGAAGGCCTCTGCCCAGTCTACTAGTGAATGAGTACAAAAGATCTGTGGTAAAGTCTGAAAGATGGGGCAGTCAGACCCTATAAACACTCAAATTGACCAGCTAGGCATCCCTGTCCCAGGGTCCACATACCGATGAGAAACTACTGGCATGTGATCAAAATTAAACAGAATAGAAATCATAGATCTCAAAAAGAAAGAGAAGGTCCCTGTAAAAATGGGTAGGGAACGAGAGCCAGGAAATCTCAAAAGGCCAGCTGCCATATTCTTTGATACTACCTCAAAACTACCAAAGAGGGAGCTCTGTGAAGTTAGAAAAGCTACCCTAAACCAGGCCTCTTTCACAGAATTCAGAAAAATTATGTTCACATAAAAATAAACATCAGAAAAATATTGAGGGTGAAATCTACACAAAATCTTGTAATAACAAAGAGAAAAAGGTACACAATAACTTTATTACAGACAGCGGAAGTATGCTAGAAAGATATGCCCACAAAACAAATCAAAACTGTAACCTAATGAGCTAAAACGATGTAACAAAAATAAGCCAAAAGACATTAAGAAAGTGACATCATCAACATAAATGAGAAAATAATAAATACTTCAGAAATTATATGACAAATCACAGGAAGAAGTAAAAAGGAAAGAAAAAAGTTATTTCAGAAATGAAGATTAAAATGGCAAAATCACAAGAGTAAATATATATAGTAATGTCATAGGAATAACAAAAGATAAAAAGGTGGAAATTTTTAAGAATCAAATAGAAGTGAAAAAAAGAGATAAAGGAATTTGAGAGAAAATTAAAATGTTGAACAGAAGAATTGAATATGAAGCAATAGGGGTCCCTGAAAAAGCAAACCAAAGAGGACAAAGCCAATGTTAGAAATTATAATTTAAGGAGACATTTCTGAAATAATAATATTGAAAGATCTAAACCTATATATTGAAAGAACACAAGCACACAGTCTACCTAAAAAATTGAGCTGAACAACCAATAGCAAGACATATTCTGGTAAAATTATGGCACTTTAAGCAGAAAAAAAAATTTAAAGCAGAAGAAAATTATCTAGGCAATTAGCCAAAATGAAGAAATAGTTTACAAGGAAAAGAAATATTAAGTTATCATCAGACTTTCTTACACCAATGCTTTATGGTAGAAGAAAATGAAGTGACATTTTTAAGATACTTAAGAAAAGAAAATATAATTGAAGAGTTTTATACTCAGAAAAACCAACTTCCATGTACAAAAGGCACAGGTCACTGTTATAAACACGGACAAACATCAGGATTATTTTTCCTATGAGCTCTTCTTGAAGAATTTACTAGATAACGAGTTTCAGATAAGCAAAATCTCCAGAGACATTGATATTGAATACTGTTGGTGAGCTTCAAATGCAGAGCTATTATAAAATAAGGACTGAATGGGGGTTAAGGGAGACAGTATAGCATGCAACGACTACATAATCTGAAAATATAGTGACAGTACAGCTATAAAAATTTAGAGACAATGAGGAGAACATACACAGATTTTTTTCTAATTACTTTCAGTAATAAAAATAGTGGTGGTATATTTGCATTGTTTTTCTGAGACTATTGAGTGGGTAATGAGAGATAAAGCAAATGATTAATTCTGGGAAATCTTATCTTATTATTTCCCGTATCCTCAAGAAACCAGGATACTCAGATATAACAGGAGAGATTAGATAAAACCCAGTAGTTATAAATTTGAATTGAAAGTATCAATATCTGAACAGTATATGTATTTTTTAGGTCGATCCACTGAAAAGGCCTACAAACAATGACCAACCCAAGTGGCAATGAGCATCTCTAGTACACAAACCGTGGTTTTGAAATACTGTTTCCCACTAGAAGGAATCAGGGCTTCTTGAGAAGTCCAGATTTCAGATGCAAGACTGGAAATGTACAAGATAAGTCTGGAATATTTTGTCATACAAGATGGCAAACAGGTTATCAAAGAGCACTAGAATCACTTTAAAGGGCCCAGGAGCCAACTTAAAGAGCTTACAGTGGCCAAAGATAAGTTCATTTGAACTTTAATAAGGTTAAGAATTGAAATGGATTAAATCCCATCATATATATTAAATATTATGTTCATAATAATATTTATATATTTATTATAATATATTGTATATAATCTATTATATCATATAGTTTCTATATTTATAAATCTATACTTATAAAATAAATGTTTATTTATTTTTATTTCATAAACAGATTTATAAATCTATAAAGTAAATATTATAATTATAATATATATAATATATGATAATTATGTATAAATATATATGTATGTAATTGGTCAGTTTGGGAAGAGGATAGGGAACCAGTTCATTATCTTGAAATCTGATAAAGAAAGAGGACAAGAGGACAGATCAAGTATTTATTGTGCCTTTTCTATTTGAACTATAAAGGAAATGTATCTTTATAGAATTATTCCAACTAATATATAAAAATAAAATGATTAAATTGGAATTTCATCATTTATATCCTCTAGCAAATGATTGAATATAGGCATCAAGCAGCAATAGCATCATAAAAGGAAAAACTAGCCATTAGTTGCCTACCACTTTGGTCTGGCCAAAGGGGTCAGAACTGAGACTAATCAGGCCTCCAGACCCAGTTGCTTATTTGCAGGAAATACAGGGGACAGTGGAATGTGTTGAACGGCCTTAATGAGCGATCAGCAAAACCCAGACATCAGGTCAGGTGATTCAGGTTAAAGAAAGAGATGGAGAACAATCTGTAGTGCCTTACACTACACATCGACTTTTTTAAATGGGCAAGATTATAGTCACTAGAGATAAACTCTTGAGTGATAAAACTATAAAGAAAAAACAATGAATTATTTACTAAAAAAGTCAGAATCTAAATACTTTTTTTTTTTTTTTTTTGCGCGGGGGTTGTGACTGGAAAGGGGCACAAGGAAGGAAATGCTGGCGTAATTTGCAAAGTTCTATTTCTTGACCTGGATAGTAATTATGAGGATGTTCATCTTATAATAATGTATTCAAGCTATACATTTATTTTGGTTTTATGTATTCGTTTTAATTTAAAATACATTTTTTTTAAAACCCACATATATAAGTAGGGCAAAAGTAACACACTGGCCAGGCTACCCTGGCCATTAAGGCTCCCAGGGTCATGTTCTGCCTTGGAGGAGTGGGTGTGGGCTTCAACATCGACCCTCAACTACATGATCTCTCTGGCTTTTAGACATTTAAAATGAATATCCAATGAACAGGTAGAGGTCATGAGAGTAAGCTACAGGCTTTTATTAGAAGCTAAGAATGAGCTGAGTAATAAAATATAACTTGGCTCCTTGCATTTGACATTTCTACTTTAGTTTAACCAGAAGCCCTCTGGGGTCACACACAGTCCCAGAAAATGTCATGAGAAATGTATATTTATAACGGCGGCTTGATATTGTTAGGCGAGTTCTAACTTAACTTCCAATATGTAAAATTTCATGGTAATTGTGATATTTCCACTACAATTATATTCTTCCCTTTACAGAAGGGTTTGGCATCAAGGTTCTTTTAAATAGTAGCTTGCAGGATATGGTAAGCATTTTTATACAACGGTGATTACTTCACAGGGTGGAGGAAGGTGTGGGCTGTTCAATGATTGTCTGAGCCACACTGGACATAGTTATGCGAAGGAGATATAAGTTTCGAGAGCCATAATGTTCATAATAATGCAAAGAATTGGGGAACGCCATTCATTTCCTACTCCTTGGGCCAAACTGCCAACTTTTCTTCTTCACAAGCTAGGATCACACATCAAGAAAGAAACTGCTAAGAAAGTTAGTGAGTTCAGGATTTCTGAATCGTTTTGTTGAGCACAGGGGCTACACATTTACCTAAATAATTATTCAAATTAGTCTTAAAGGCTATTTTTTTTTTATTTTGGGACTTGTTAGTGAAGGGGAGAAGAATATGTGACCCCAATTTGCCATATTGGAATGTGGAGGATTTTGAGCTGAAGACAATCAAGACCCAACCAACACAAGAAAAGCTGTTTATCTTCATCTTCACTGCCTAAACAGATTTAGAGAGAGGGCTTGTGCCAGAAGACAGCTAACACCACAGATAACTTTTTTCAGGAAGACTTATCTTCATGGCATAGCAAATATTTATTTACCAAACATTTGCTCTTCTCATCTTCTTGTGAATTATCTTTCTCTGCTTTGCAGCCCCAAACCTTACCCATTTCTCCTTGGCTCAGGATGGCACATAAGCCTTCATTACCTGATAGTCTTTGGGTCTCATGGCTTTGAGGCTCCTGTACCTATAAAATTTGTTTTTCTCTTGCTAATCTCATGTGAATTTAACTATTAGACCAGCCAAAGAACCTAGAAATAAAGAAGGAACAAGTTTTCTGCCCTTACTTTAGTATCTGAATTCCCTTCCTATGTTTGGAGACTTTTTGGTGGAATGGATTTTGGTGAGAAGAAGAGACTGTCTTTCACTATAAAAACTGAAAAAGCCACTTACACATTTTCCCAACCTCTTTTGTGGCTATGAAGCAGGTACATGACCTAGGCCTAACCAATAAAAAACACTCCTTCCAGATCTTGTGGCTAAGAAAAAGTGCTGGTGGAGAATTCTTAAAACAGCACTGAAAGAGTGCAGCGGCATTTGTTTCTATAGACTAGGTGGCAGAATCGTTAGTGTGAACTTCAGTGTCCTGGATTCAATGGTGACAGAAGCAGGATCTTCACTAATCTAATTCCAGGGTGTGGGTATCCTGCACAGCTGACCTGTATTCTTGCTTATTTTCTCAGAGTGATTCTATTCTATAGTCTTGTTGGCAATTCTTTGAGCAACTCAATGTCTTTCAGAAAAGGTCTCTGCTTAAATCATTTGGAGTCTTTTTGTTTTAATTTTTTTGTAACTTTCAATTTAGAAATCTGGCTGATTCCATGGTCTGCTAAAGTCATGATAAACCATTTGGAGCAAAAAGAACAAAGCCTCAAAGAAAATAGCTAAACCAATATTTACGATAAAAGAAGAGGAATTTTTTTTTGGGGGGGCGTTATTGAGGAAGGAGTAGAGAAAAATGGTATGAAAAAAGAAGAGAGGGTATGGAGCTGAAACAACGTTGGGTGAAAGACTTGTGAAAATTCCCTGAGAAGGCTTAAGGCATGTTAAAAATATCTAATGTTGTTTTAAGTGTAAATTACTCCACTCTATTCCTTGCTTCCTTGGCTCCACACATTATCTAGAATAAAATATACTCCACACTCATCAATGCTTTACATAAATGGAGGTTAAAGAATATTGAAAGCAAGAGAGGCTGAGTTTCACAAATTGGTCATACAACGTGAGATAGAGGAGCTATGGGAAAAATCAACAGCCCAGAGCCAGAGAAGCACAGTGAACCGAAGTCCTCTGGACATTTGCGAATATCTTCTGAAGGAGATGGTACAAAATAATAAATAGAGTTCAAGAGGTTATGAGCAATAGAAGAAGCATTGCCTTCCATCTGGGATGCAGGGACAAGGTGGAGATGAGAATATGGATGGAAGTCGAAGGTAAGAACTGGTGAAAGCAAATGAGTCAACACACAATTGGAAGGAGATACAGAGCAGGACAATTGAATTCTGGTAGGCTTTAGTTCTTTTATTTTTAATCATATATTTTGAAGTATAATCTACATACCATAAAATTTACCCCTTGTAAATGTGAGAGTCAATGATTTAATTATAATAATTAATAATTTAATTATGTAAAGATGCAATAATTATAATGCAGCTTTACATAATTTCCATCATCTCAGAAGTTCTCTTGTACCCACTTGTAGTCAATCCCCATTCTTGTTCCTATCCCCAGGCAAACACTGATCTATTTCCCATTTCTATAAATTTGCCTTTTTGGTAATGTCATACAAATGGAATCATAAAATATGTAGTCCTTTAGGTGTGCCTTCTTTCATTTAGTATGACCTTTTTAAGGTTCTTGTATGTTGTAACATGTATCAGTTGTTTGCTGTTTTTTATTGCTGGATAGTGCTCCCTTTCATATACATATCACATTTTGTTTATCCACTCAACACTGAGTGGACAAGAATATACAATAGGAAAAGGATAGTCTCTTCAACAAATGGTGTTGGGAAAACTGGACAGCCATGTGCTAACAAATGAAATTGGACAACTATCTTATCACACACAAAAAAATTAATCTAAAATAGATTAAAGACTTGAATGTAAGATCTGAAACCATACAAATCCTAGAAGAAAATAATAGGTGGTAAACTCCTTACCATGGGTTTTGGTGATGACATTTTGAATCTAGCAAAAAAATAAAAGCAGCAAAGATAAAAATAAACAAATGGGTGTATATCAAACTAAAAAAGCTTCTGCACAGCAAAGAAAATCACCTAAAAATAAAATGATATCCTACTGAATGGGAGAAAATATTTGCAAACCATATATCTGATAAGGAGTTATATAAAATATATTTTAAAAAACTCATACAACTGAAGAGCAAAAAACAAAACAAACAATCCAATTAAAAAATGGGCAGAAGATCTGAATAGATTTTTTTTCTAAAGAAGACAAAGAGATGGCCATCAGATAAATAAAAAGATGTTCTATATTATTAATCATAAGGGAAATGCAGATTAAAACCATAATGAGATGTCAACACATACCTGTTAGAATGGCTATTATCAAAAAGGCAAGAAATAACAAGTGTTGGTCAGAATGTGGAGAAAAGGGGACCCTTGTGAACTTTTGCTGGAAATATAAATTGGTGCAGCCACTATGGAGGTTCCTCAAAAAAATTAAACATTGAACTAGCATGCAGTCCAGCAATTCCACTTCTGGGTATTTAACAAAAACAAAACAAAACAAAACAAAACCACTAACTCAAAAAAATATATTCACCCTTACTTTCATTGTAGCACTATTTACAATAGTCAAGATATAAAAACAACCTAAATGTCTATTGATGGATAAACAATTAAAGAAATTGTGACACACATGTACACACAGAAATATTATTCAGCCATGAAAAAGAATAAAATCTTGCCATTTGTAACAACATGGATGAACCTCAAGGGTACTATGCTAAGTGAAGTCAGACAGAGAAACACAAATACCATATGATCTTTCTTATATGTGGAATCTAAAACCAAAACCAAAACAAAATAAAAACACAAAACAGATACAGAGAACAGATTAATGATTTCCAGAGGAGAGAGAAGTGGGGGTTGAAAAATGAGTGAAGGGAGTCAAAGGTTTAAAAAAAGGAATTAAAGAAGTCTTAAATCAACACTGATACTCACTAGAAAAGAAAAAAGAATGGACAATTGGATTATTTCCACATTTTGACTATTATGAGTAATGGTGCTATAAACATTCACATACAAGTTTTTGTGTAGACACGTGTTTTTATTTCTCCTGGATAGATACATAGGGATTGCTGGGTCACATGGTAATTCTATGTTCAAACTTTTGAGGCATTTGGTCAAACATTCCCACATGCAATGAATTGAGGGTTCCAATGAATTGAGGTTTTTTCACATACTAAAACCAACTACTGTGAGTCTTTTTATTAGAACTGTTTTGTTAGGTCTATACTGGTATCTCAGTGGTTTCAATTTATATTTCTCTAAGGACTAATAACATGGAGTATTAATTAATCATGAATTGATCATGCTTATTAATCATGATTATAGTTTCTTTGGTAAAATATCTATTCAAATATTTTGCCCATTTTAAAAAAAATGGCTTGTTTGTCTTCTTATAGTTGAGTTAAAGAGTCTTTTCATATTCTAGATACAAGTCCTTGATTTTCAAATATTTTTATTGCTTTTAATGTTTTTATTACTTTCAAATATCTCCTGCTCTGTGGCTTATCTTTTTATCTTTTCAATGGTACCTTTTGAAAAACATTTTTTTTTTATTTAGACAAAGTCTAACTTACCAAATTATTTTCTTTTATGTATATACTTTTGGTGTCAAATCTGCAGTCTTTGACAAATACGAAGTCAGAAAGATTTTCTCTTATAAAAATATTTTATAGTTTTTGCTTTTACATTTAGCTTTTTGACCCACTTTGAGTTAAATTTTGTGTATGGTATGATGTATGCTGCAAGTTTGTTTGTTTGTTTGTTTTTGGTATATTGATATCCTGTGGGTCCCAGCACCATTAGTTGAAAAGATCATCCTTCCCTCACTGAGTTGACCTGCTATTTTTTTCAAAAATTAATTGACTATGAATGAAAAATATTATTTCTGGACTCTCAGTTCTATTCTTTAAAATGAAGTTGAACTCATCAGTGAAGCTATCTAGGTCTGAACTTTATGTGTCTGTGTAAGGGGAGGGCGGGTAATTATTCATTCAATTCCTTTACTTTTTAGAGGCTTCTTTGGATTGTGCTCTCCTTCTTGAGTCAATTTTAGTAATCTGTGCCCATTTTCCTGGACTTGAGCTGTGGAATTTGTCCCTCTGTGTTGTGTAGCTGCTTGTGTCTCTGCTCTGTTTCCTGAAAATTTCTTGTTTTTATATTTTGGCCTAGCTTCCTAAGGCCTGCCCCAATTTCTACCAGGCTTAGTGATCAGTCAATGATTGGGCAGGGCTTAGGATCAAATACCTCGAGACACTAGAGCTTCGGCCCTCTGTGGGTGGAACTGTGTGTGAGTTGTGGGGAGCATTCAAAGTTCAGGCAGTTTTCAAATCTGCCATGGTTTTTAATTTCCAATGGGAACCTCAGGTCCCTGTGTGTTTGAATAGCCAGGTCAGGCATGGTTGCATGGAGGGCTTATCACATCCCCTGTAGTCTCTAACTTCCAGGATCTCCCTGTTAAATTTCTGGCTCATCCTCTGGTCTGTGGCTCACCTCACTTGGGATCTCAACCTGAGGCTAAAGCTTCCAAATTCATGGTTGGCACAAGTTTTGCCTAGCACTCTTAATAAAGTCAGCCTCCTTTGGCAGTGAAGCTGATGGTTTTCATGGCCAGAAAGAATGCCCTAGAGTCTTGCTATTCTTACCTGAAGCTCCAAAGTTTCTCACAAATAAACTATTCTCAATTTGTTGTTTGCCTTTGGTCAATTTCCAGAGCCTTGAAATGGTTCTTTTTGACAATTTTGTCTGTTTGTATAATTGTTTCTTGCAGGGAGGATTTGTCAACTTCCTCATTCTTCTATAGCCAGAAGTCCCTTTCATCTTTTAAAAATGGGTGTGTGACTTGTCAGCTAGGCTTCTTCTTGTTTTTAAGGTTCTCTTGGGCATCTGGAAGCCAAAGAGAATAAGTACTATTTGAAAAAGGCAGGACTAGAAACGGTGCCAGGGAAGGTATGAGTTGGGGCACTGGAAAAACTGAGAGGTGGTTGGAGACCAGAGGTGATGTAAATAAGAAAAAGTTATGAGACAGGGAGGCAAGAACTGGTCTACAGAAAAACATGGGATTAAAAAAAATTAAAAGCCTGCCTTACCATCCCCTTAATGTCACCAATCTAACAGCCGCTGCTTCCATGAGCATTTCCTCCCAGGTACCTGGTTTGAATTTCCAGTCCTCTGGGGACTGGGCAGGTGTTAGGGTGGGAATGGGAGTGCACGGGCCATCCCTTGAGGAAGGTAGGATGGCAGGGGATCACGTACCCTTGGGAAGCAAAAATGATCTGCGTGTCAGCATTAGCTAGGGAGTCTGGAGTTGTGACCTCTAGCTCAGCTCTAAGTTTCATGTAAAGATTTGGCTCTGATATTTTAAATCAGGGGCTGGTAAATTATAGCATCCGGGGCAAAGCCAGCTCGTCATCCATTTTTGTAAATTAAGTTCTATTGGTACTTGCTCGTACACATTTGTTTCCATATTGTCTATGGTTGCCTTTGTGCTACATGGATGGAGCTGAGTAGTTGTGAAAGAGATTGTATGGCCTATAGGCCTAACATATTTACTATCTGCCCCTTTACAGAAAAAGTTTTCCAATCCCTGTCTTAAATTAAAACCACAGTAGCTAAACCTCTTGATATGTGGAAAGAGTATCACATATAAAATCAGAAGATAAAGGAACAAGCTTGGGGAATGGTAATGTGGGTAGAGCATCATATATGTAATCAGAAGATAGGGAGTCAACCCTGCTACATATTAGCAGTGACACCCAGAGCAAGCCATTGGCACAAGTCCACTATAAAATGGAAATCAGAGGACCTATTCTGTCACTTGGGGTTGGTGTTCATACAAAATCACTGTATGAGGAAGTATGTTGCAAACCACATAGCACCATATACAATGCTGTTTATTTTGATGTTTACAGAACACTCACGTTGACCTTCTAAATCCCATTTGGATTCATTCTTCTTGTGGATTGAATACTACCTGTGTACCTTTCATGTGAAGTATGTGATGTAGCATTTTCTTAGGTAGTTTTCTTTTATTTGAAGGGGAAGCAAGAGACAATTTCTATCACAGAACAGAGAAAGACGGAAAGAAAGAATTTTAAGAAAACACTACCCCTCCCCATGTAATAGGCATGCCGTTCAGCAGTGAAGGAGAGGATTGAAGGCCAGGTTTCTTCCCCAGAACATCCTTGCTGGAAAGGGTGATCATTTGAGTCTTAATTTTATGAATTATTTCTTTTACCTTGAAAAGTCTGAGCATGGCAAACCTTATTACAACAGCAAAGATAATTCAATGGTTGACATGAAACTGAAATTTAGATGAGAGCTTATTTGTAATCGTAACACTGAGTTATAACTCAAAGCCTGGAATTCAGCCTCTGTGACTATAGCAAAGAAACATGAATTTAAGGCAGTTAGAGAGAAAGTCTCTGGCCAGTTAAGATTAGAATTCTTAGTGTGGATTGCCCACTGCAATGCTGTAAGCTTCTGGCAGGCCTTCTCAGTGGGGGATGTGGCAGCCCCCAGATTCAGGAACAAAGGCTACATCATTTCCCCCTCCTCAGTGTCCACAGTTAAATCACCTACAGAATAAGCTCTGATCTCTGCTTCCTTTCTACCTGCCCCTGTGAGATCAGATCTTGGTGTGTGAATGCACAAGATTCAGAAGGTGTTTATTACATGTAATTGCCTACAAGCAAATGGCAGGGGAGGACTTCTGAGAGCTGATGAAGCCAGAGAGGTTAAGGCTAAGTGCATCTGAAGACAAGCAAAGTCAGAGCTTGTCCCTGATAGCAGATGTGTCCCAAATAGCCTGTCTAGAGATACCATTAACCAAGAGAAGTCAAGGGGGTCTGTCAAAGGAGGGTGTGTTTATTGGTATAACTATTTGTCAAAGTACTACCAGAAATGGAGAAGTCAAAAGATTGGAAATAAGTGGCTAGAGACATGAGTGAGTGGTAAGATCTTGTAATTAGAGGGAGTATGTAGAAGGGAGGATAGAGAGGTGAGTGAGGTTCATGAAGGGGAACAGGAAAGCAATAAAAGCAGTTGTGAATGGGCAAAGCAGGGTCATTCAGAGCTAGGCCTATGAACGCTGGGTATAATTAGCTAGCTCCCTTTTTGGTGGAAAATAACAAACCGATTCAGGCTAGCTTCAACACAGGGGGAAGAAAGAGGCTGGGGGCAGTTACTGAAGGGATAACTGCAGGATCTCGTAGAATTGAAAGACTGAGATGCCTGCCAAGCATAAACTAGAATCAGAAGTTGTATTACCATGGAGAAACCAGGCATTTTCCTCTCTCTGACTCTTGCCTCCTACTTCTCTTTGTATCTTCTTTACTACTATTTTTCACTGCCAAATAACACTTTTTGCCAATCAGACTGTCGCAGCAGGTAGCTCCTGAGTTAACAGGTCCTCAGTTCAGGCTATCTAGAGAGACTGAGTTCCTTTTCTCAAAGCCAAACTTCCTTAGAAGGACTCTGATTGGCTCAATTCTGGTCAGGTGACCATTGCTGAACCAATCGCCTGTGGTTAGGGTCACAGTGAAGAAGCATGACAGCTTCTGCAGTAAAAGGAGAGGCTGAGGAAGTGATAGTTCCCAGAAGAAAGTTTTTTAAAAAGACAAAAATGTTACAGAGAAATAACAATAGCTGTCCTGCAGGGTGTCCTGCAGGGTGATTTTTCTATCTGATCTATGCTCGTAAACCTTCAGGAAGATGAGGGCAGTATCTTAAAAAATGTAATGCAGAAAGCCTTAATGTGGTATTTTCTTGCCCTAATCCTATCTATCCCCTCCCCACCACCATCCAGTCTCAGAGAGCAATTCAAGTGGGCAACAAGTCTATTTAGAGGATAAGGCAGGCCACTATGGAAATAAAAAACTTTGAAAGTGATGGAACTGTGCTTTGGCCCGGAGCAAGGAAGAACATGGTCAGTCCCACCCCACTTGTGCTCTGTCCATCAAGCATCCTCTCTAGGAACCACAAGTTCGAGAATGAAGAATTGCGACCACTGGCTGGAGGAATGCAGGGGTTGTGGTCTAGGAGACAAAAGAAGTGTTCTTATAATTGTTCTTCTTTTACTTCCCCTAGATTTAAGCATGCGTATTTTGCTTCCAGTGTTGCCTTAGACTTTGGAAAGTTGAATAGACCACATGGGGACCAAGGAAAAGACAGCAGGAAACTGGTTGCGGAGAGCTGCTGTGGTGGTAGAAGGCTTTCAGGGTGTGGGTAAAGGTGGCCTTTGCCAGCCCAGCTCAACATGGAGGAAAATGGACCAGGATTTGGGGACTGGTCAGAAAAGAATGTGTATATTTACCCTTGTCTCCTGTAGAATGAGGATTTCCTACCTTTCCATCACCTTTGTGGATGTGCACCAATACAGCTGACTGATTCCTGTGCAAGAGATGAGCAGAGATGTGGGGACCACGATGGACAACACTTTGAGATCCCAATGGGTTTGAAACTCATCACTTCAACCACTTGGCTGTAACTTAGACACAACTTTGAAACACATGGAGAGGACCACTCTTGAAGCAGATAACTACGTATGTGAAATGAATTGCATTTGCCCTGTCCTGATCAACCCCATTTTCTTCAACTTTCAGAGGGGAGAAGCCATTTTACTTTTGCTCTATAATGCTCCTTTCTCTAACTCTTATGTCAAATAATTCATAATTACACTGTAATTACTATGTAAAAAGAACTCTGTACATATCATTCACTTAGCCTGAAAAGGTCTGATTTGATCCCCTATGCCTCACCCTACTGGTTCATCTTGCTCATTCCCACTCATCCTTCATACTGCTTCCTCTGGAAAGTCCTCCTGAGGCCCTTTTCCTCACGTAATGTACCTGGATTATAGGTTGTAATCCATTTTATAGTAGTTGCTCATCTGCATGGCTGTCTCCTCTATTAGACTGTGAGTGCTTGAGGGCATTGTATTTGGCTGAATCATGGTCTCAAAGATATCAAGTCCTAATCCCTGAAACCTATGAAATGTTACCTTATATGATAAAGCTTTTGCAGATGTGAGTAAATTAAAGATCTTGAGATAAGGAGATGATCCTAGATTATCCCTGTGATCCCTAAATATTATCATAAGTGTCCTTATATAAGAAATCCAGAGGGAGATTAGACACACAGAGGAAAAGGCAATGTGAGGATAGAGACAGATATTGGAGTGATGTGGCTGTAAGCCAAGGTATGCTGGCAGCTGCCAGAGTCTGTAAGAGGAAAGGAATGGATTCTCCCTCAGAGCCTCTGGAGGAAGTGTGGCTCTGCTAACACCTTGAAACTGATTTCAAACTACTGGCTCCATAACTGTGAGATAATAAATGCTTGTTGTTTTAGCAACCAAGTTTGTGGTAATTTGTTACAGCAGCTATAAGATACTAATACAGGTAGTGACTATGTCTTTTCATCCCAGCACCCTGCATATACCCAAAATGGACTAGGTGTACAATAAATAGTTGTTAAATGAATGAATCTTTTGGAAATAGAATTTTAAACCCAGAAAAAGAGCACATATGAAGAGATCCCACAACACTTTACATTTTTCCTTCTTAGTTCTTTTCATAATTATAATCAGAGTAATGCAGCTATACACATTGACTACTGGTCTCCCCTCTAAGTCTGTGACGTTAGGGACTTTGGTGGTATTAGCCACTGCTGTATCCTCAGAACCACATCTCAGCTTAAGTTACATAGTAGGTGCTCAGCACACATTTGTTAGATGAATGAGTATGTGAATGAATTAATGCATCTCCACCAGTGAGTAGATTTTAATCTGCTGTGAAATGAAAACCTGGAATACCAAATTTGAGCTGCATGTAAACTAAAAGCAGAAGAAAAAAACCCCACTGGCTGCTAACCAATGTGTGTACTAATATTATTCAGGTTTTGAACCACCTACCTACTTAGAGGTAGTGGGGACTTATGGAAGGAACTTCATGCAGATCCCTGTCCCTGGCTCTGTCTGTGGTTGTAATCTTGGATATCTTCTAGGCCTCTTTGAGTCTCAGTTTCTTAATTTGAAAAATAGATACATTAATATCTATCTCAAAGGGTTGTTGTGAGGTTTAAATAAGATAGCTTTGCTCTTCTAATCATCATTTTTGCCCAGTAGTTTTGTCAGGAGTGTCCTATATCCTCATGCTGCCCCTCTTCCCCAAGAATTTGACCTGCTCGAAATCTAAGGAAACGGAAAGCTTGATTATCACAGCTCTGTCCTGCCTTTAAATAGCAGCTGAGAGATAATCCTTAGTGGGTAGATGGTCCCTGTTTCCTCTGTTTCCTGGGCTCACAGTATAGTCTGCAAAGAGAAGGGGAACAAAGTGGCCTTCCATTGCTTTGCATAACAATGCCGTGTGTGATCTCTGTTTTGGCTGGGACAGCTGTGCCAGAGATGGTGGAGCTAGGATTTATATGCTATTGTCTCTGAGAACTGATATTTTCTTTGTGTGTGAGTGTGTGTGTGCGTGCGCGTGTGCACGCACATACACAGTGGCTTTTAGACAGCAAGGAAGAACCAGGAAGTCTACATGCATGGTACACTCACAGAGTGCTCAGGTTTGCTAAGCCAGAACCCAATCAAGATTTTTTTTGCCAAAACCATCAAACTTTTTGTTAATCAAATCCCTCCAAGTGAGAGAGTTGTACATTTCAGTGTTTAGCACGGAAAGGTGAAGCATCATGAAAGGACAGGGCCTTAATGTCTTACTGCACAAGTAGCGTGACTCCTTTCAAGTGAGTATTATTAACACCCCTTACAAACAGCCTCTTGGGAGGTTGCTAACTTATGCCTATGGGTTTTGCCTTTCCTTTCCTGCTGGGCATTGCACAATCTTCTCTCCCTCCTCTCAAATTCTCAGAGTGTGTGGATGTGTGCAGGGGGGAGAGGGGTCTTAGATTATACTCATGCTTAAAAGAAAGCCTGTGGCTTTGGATGTAGTCTGGAGCTGGGGTGTGGAGCATGACCAGACCCTGACTGAGCACAACCTTCTTCTTTTTTGTAAAGCAGTTTTCAGTAGATGAAAAAGGCTGATTTTATTTTCTGAGTGTATGGTCTTATTTTTCCACAATATTTCATATTTTGTGGAATATTTCTGTCCCACAGATTTCTCTGAGGGAGAATGATAGAATCTAGGCCCCCAAAGCCCTAATGAAAGAAGGAGGACTTCTTGATAGGGAATAGGGGGGCTTTCAGGGGAAAAGAGGGCAAAGTATGTACCCATGTGGGTATCCACAACTCCCCATGAAAGTTTTTAAATTTTGTATTTTTTTCTCTTGGTCTATGATGACAATCATAGGTTATGCACAGTTTTTTAAAGACTTACTGAGATGAAATTGATTGATAATAAATTGAATATATTTGAAGTGTACAATTTAATGCATATTGACATACGTATACACCTATGAGACTATTATCACCAAGATAATATCCATCATCCCCCAAAGTCGACTTCTGCTCCTTTGTAACCCCCTCCCTTGCCACATGTCACACCCAAGCAACCACCAATCAGGTTCCTGTCACTACAGATGAGTTTGGATTTTTCTAAAAGTGTATATAAATAGAATCAGACAGCATGTAATTTTTTGGCCTGGCTTCTTTCCTCAGCATAATTATTCTGAGGTATGTTTATATTGTTGGATGTATCAACGGCTCATTCTCTCTCTCTCTCTCTCTCTTTTTTTTCCTATATGGACATACCACAGTTTGTTTATCCATTTGCCTATTGATGGACATTTGAATTGTTTCCAATTGTTGCTTATTACAAATAAATCTGTTATAAGCATTTGCCTATAAGTCTTTGTGTGAATGTATGCTGAAATATACAGTCTTAAATGTTACCCCTTCTTGTAGTGACATTTCTTTTAACTGTCCCCAACCTCTGCAAAGCCTGACAAAGCCAGCCAGTCTTACACGGTGGTATGGAAGATAAAGGGAAAGGAAGGGGCAATGTGGCTTTCCCCATGTCCACTGTCCACTGTGCTGGTTCCATGTGGTGATCAGCAGCACAGTGAAGAGTGGCCTACAACAGAACTAAAAGTCTCTCAGAGAAGTGGCTACACCAAGACTTGACTCAGAAAGAGCTAGGAGGCAAAGTCCCTATGCCTCAGCTAGACTCACTGGTGGAGACGCACTGGCATTTGAGATGCATGTAAAAGATGTGAAACCCATTGCAAGCACCCAACATATCTAAATTCCTTCTGCTGTATTTGCTTTCTTGATAGCTTTGTTTGCAGGTTCTAGGTAATTTTCTTGACTATTGGTGATTTTAGGTAAATAACCTTTGGGTAAGGAAGGCATTACTCTGTTATTCTTTAAAAATCTTCAGCTATATGTCAATATTGTGCTATATATCGGTCCTGTGTCTGGAGAGGTCCCAAGCTATCCTTCTAATTCCTAAGTTTTCTTTGTGGGGAGAACTTTTATTGTTCTACAGGATGAGCACTGGGCCTTTTTTCTTTTTTTCCCAGATTTATTGAGATATCATTGATATACAGCGTGTTAAATTTGAGGTGTACAAAGTGATGATTTTATACATGTATATATTGCAAAAGGATTACCACAATAAGGTTCATTTAACATCTCTAACCTCTTGCATGTTACCATTTTTGCGTGCATGGAGCTAGCATTTAAATGTCTTCAGCATCCATTTGAACTATCTTCTTCAATGGTTGCTAACTTTTGCCTACGCGTTTCCTTCGTCATCAATTTCATAATCCCTCCAAAAGGCTAAGGAACAGTAAAAGTCAAGCCAGTGAAGTTTCATTTACATTTCACAAACACCCAGATATTTGGAAATATCTGGAGGACTGACTAAATGTGCTCACTTTCATCTAGTTGCTTAGAGCTGTCTACATGAAGCTAAGCTTTTGTACAATCCTTTATCACAGTCTGTCAGAATTGCAGGGGCCTTTGCAGGCCATGTTGTCCAACTGTGTCATTTTTAAGAGGAGACAGCAGCAGCTCAGAGAGGTGAGACAGCCTGCCCAGAGTCACAGAGCTTGTTAGTGACAGGACTGGACTAGAAACCCAGCCTTCAGGCTCCCAGTCCACTGCTCTCACCATCTCGACTTCCCCTAGCCCTCAGCTCTCATTTAGTTTTTCTGCACTTAATATGTTTTCCTTGAATTGATTTTTCTCCTCTGCCTCATCCATTACCTTCAAGGTTATTTTTGGTGCGCTTCTCTGCCTCTTTCATTTTGCAGAATGATTTCCCAGGCTCTGCTGAGGTTGGCGGCACATCCCACCCCAGGGTCTTTGGCTTTCATTAATGTTCTGTTCCCTCCCTGCCCCTACTTTATTGTTTTCCTGGGTCCTGTAAAACAGATCATCTCCCAAGACCCTTTAACCCCATCTTCCCTCCCTGCCCCTTCCAGCCCCTAAGATGCTGCTATTTCCAATCATGCACTATCCCCACCCACTTCAGTCAAGTCTCAGCTTGCAAAATCTGTTCATAATGACAATCCTCGGAGCTTACCCTTCAGTGATAATTCAAGGCTGCACCAGCCACTGGGTGGTGACTACCGATACATCTTTCTGATGGCATTTCTTTTCTCTGCCAGGTCTTCATTGTGTAGAGATGTGTCTACCTGATGATTCCTTCTCTCTTAACTGTGATAGGCGGGGCATCTGCCAGGTGCTTGCAGGTAATGATTGCTAGAGTATGAATGGTTTAAGATTATGTGCGGAGGTGGAAAGAGAGATGGACTGAGCATCATTCCAAACACCAGGGGTCTAGTTCCAGACCCTGGAGATTCATAGAAAAAAGAATGACTTTTGATAGGGTCAGAAAATCCTTCCTTCTTTCATCGCCCAGCTCTATTATGGAGTCACTCTGTGATATAAGTAAGCTTGAGTATCCTCATCTGTAAGATGGGGATGAGGGTCAACCGTTTGCAGTCTTGAAGGGAGTACTAAATGTGGCAAAGGGTCTAAACTGCTTAGCCCAGAGGCAGATAGTACTGAAGTCAGAAGGGATGGGTTCAAATCCTGGGCTCACTGAGTCATTGCTGTAATTCCTTGGCAATTTCATTAATCTCTGTAAGTTTCTATTTACTTAATTGTAATGTTGGGGGAATGGGACAAAACCTAATATATTGGTTTTGACAATAAATACATAAAAATATGTGAAGAACTTAGTATGGTGCCTTTCTTGAAGTGAACGCTCAATAAATGTTAGCCATTTTTAAGTGTTCAATAAATGCTACTTTCTTTTCTCTTTTAAATTTAGCCCTTAACCTTTTTTTTTTTAAGAAAAAATAGAGCACATCCTGAGCATCCTGTGAACTTTGAGAAGTTTGTGAATTAAGCATTCATTAAATACTTTTTTATATACAGGGAATATTTACTGAGAGTATACTCTGCAGGGAGAAATACCAAACTTTATGGAGCTCAAAACCTAATTGAGTGGTAAGCAACCAGGCAAATAATTTCAAAACAATTTGTTACCAGAGCTAAACCAATAAATTGCAAATTGAAAAGCCGCTTCAACAATTCAATTCTACATCCATTTATTAAAAACTCTTACTAAAGGCCAGGTATGAAGATTAACAAGATCTGACCTCCAGGAGCTTATAGTCTATAGTATTATTATTAATACATCTGTGATGGTAATGATGATGGCAGTGGCAACACCTCAATAATGATAACAGTTAAGATGTAAAAAGAGCATATAATAAGATGAATACTGGCTAAGGGTTTTGCATAAGTTATCTCATTAAATTCTCATAAGAACCCTTTAAGGTAAGTAATCTTATTCTCTTATGAGTGAAGACAAGAAAGCTCAGACTTAGTAATTTGTCCAATACCACACAGCTCCTGTGTAGCAGGGTTGGATTTCAAACTCGGGTCTGCTTGGTGTCAAAGACTTAGCACCCAACTATCAGATATTGCTCTTTCATGGCCAATTGTAATGGAGGAAAGAGTCATATAAATGCTGTGATAGAGGACAAAGTGCTATGGGGGAGGGGATGGGAGCATCCTGATTCTGATCTGAGTGATCGCTGAAGTCTTCATAGCTGAGGTGTCTTTGGAGGTAGGTCTTAAAGGATAAGTAGATCAATGGTAGAGGACAGAGTAGAAGGGGATTCTAGATGAAGGAAAGAGACTGGCCAGTACAAAGAGGCCTCAGAATTCTGGTGTGGTTGGGGAATATGAAGCAGGGTGGCATGGTAGGAGGGAGGGTAAAGCAGAGATGAGTGTACCTGGCAGGGGTTCTTTGGCGGTTGAGCTTGTGAGATGCAGCATGAAGGCTAGAAAGTCTCATGTTACTGGTTTCATTTTGTCAACTTAAGTAAACTATTCCAGAATCTATAGGGAAAGATATTTTTTCACTCTTGGAGCTTTTTCACATGTATGACCTAGGAACCAGGAGAACTGGGTGTTATTGAAATGCTAAAACCATAATGGGGTCTGAGGTTGAACCCCCTACTCCCAGCCCAGTTTGAATCCCATTGTTAATCCTTCTTGCCTATAGGACTTTGGGCATGTTAGTCAACACTCCTGAGCCTCAGTCTTTCCCTATACAAAATGGGATTGTTGGGAGACTTGAAGAGATTAAAGAGCATTTAGAATAGTGCCTGGTAAAAAACATGTATTCATAAAATAGCATTATGTCTTGGGGCAGCTACTGATTAGCTGTGCGGCTTTCTCTATCTGAGTCTTGAAATATTTTTTCATTAATGAAGAGGTTAAATAATATTAGTTCTATGATCCCTTCCAGTCTAAAACAATTTCATTCCAGACAGCTCCTTTGGTAAAGTTAAAAAACATAACAACTTTAGAGTTCTCCTTTCCTGATAAAATGAAGAACTGGAATAATTCAGGAGCACTGATCTGTACTGTACAGGAGTTCTGTCCAACCGAGCCTTCCCAGAGCCAATAGTATCAGCAAGACCGATGGGCTCATCACTGCTCAGCCTCCATGTTGTCAATCGAGAGAGACGAAGCCTCTTCTGATTGGACAACTGAAACAATCTGCCAATTCTAGTGACCTCATTACCTTAGTTATTTGGTGGTTTGAATGTCTTTTGACCACTTAGGGGCCCTACCATTATTCAAGCCTTTTGATCAAGACACAGTCTCTTGCCAGCATGGCTGGCTGAAGGGTCACCTGTGAGTGATTCATTGCCTGCTCCCTGACCACGTTCCCACTGGGCTGTGCTCTCATTCAGTATCTGGAGTATTTGTCAGGCAGGCTGTGTGGTTCCACGAGCCTTGTCTGAGGCACATATTGCCACAAGAGGCTGCCTCCCAGGAGACGCACACAGGATCAATGTATCTAATTCATCCAGTGGCTATTTAGCTCATTAAACAGCAATAAATTCAAATAGAAAAATGAAACTCTGCACAACATTAGAGCTAAATATGCTTCCTTCCTTTGTCTTAGTTTTATTTTCTGGAGGGAAATGTGAGGAGCTCTGCATACCGAAAGGCTCATTGCTGTAGCAGGAGCGAGAAGCTGAAAGCATTGAGGCAGAGAGATAAAAGGAGATTGGCTCCAAGCAACATTCTTCTTGCAGGAAGTGAGTGGTGATGAATCCATATTTCTATATAATAAGCTGTTCTATGGGGGCCGGAGAGTCACTTCATCAGTGCAGGGGAAGAGTGTTAAGCAGGGCTGGCTGTGCTTGAGGGGATGAGGTCACTGTCCCTGCTAATCTTAGGGGCAGCAGCTGGCTGGCCAGCTTGGTCACTCCAGGCAGTTTCCATTTGCCCTTTCAGCCTGGGCTGAGACCGCAATGTTGGCTGACATCTGGGAAGTGACTATGTTTTTTTTTAATGAAATTTCTTTAGAGTGATAAGGATATTAGGTGGCACCAAGTTCATTTAGTCCTTGGTTTGTGGTTAGATTCTTTATGACCCTCAAATCTTCTGAGGATTGTGAAATGATTTTTCAAAAATCCCAGGCTTTTCACTGTATTCCACAGTCTTACTCAGATTTCTGTAGTTGAGAGCTTAGCTAATATTACTTACACACTCTCATAGACTTTTTTGTTTGTTTGTTTGCCTCCAATATATCTATTTTTCACTTTATTCTGTGCACATGTCCTGATTACTTTAGGAAAACTACCTCCCCATAGCGTTAGCCATGGGTACGGACTCCACCATCAACTCTAGGGGTGAGCCTGGGTCAGCTTGAGTGAATCACTGTGTTCTGTCCCCAGACATGTGACAGTTTGGGCACTAACACATGAGGCACCTAAGGGGTTGGGGGTGGTGATTTACTGTTCATCTGTCCAGAAGCTGGCAGAAGTGGAATCCTTGTCCTTTTCCTAGATGGTGTGCGCTGAGGCCATGTGGTTGTAACTAGTGTGGCCCTTTTGGCTTCCTTGACATGCTGAGGGTGACCCTTGCAGGCAAAGAAGCCAGATTGGAAAAAATCAGGGTTGCCTCTCTGAAAAAATGTGAATCTTTAGAAGAAACAACAAATGAAGCCAGAACAGCTTCTGGATTTTTCAATTATGTTAGCCAATCACTCTATTTTACTTTGGGCTGGTTTTCTTCTTAGTTGAAAAAAGAATTTGGAAATAGATAGTCTTGTTAACTATGGAAGCAAGGAAAGCCAAATTCACTTAATTTGGTTTCATCAACCACGTCTATTCCTTTCTGTTTCAACACTGCAGATTCCGTAAGAGCTAATATTTGTGGAAAATACGTGCCAGACACTAACTTACGTGTTATGACTTGTTTAAACCCTTAAATGGCCCAATGAGGTGTGTACTATTATTGATTCCATTTTACAGCTGAGGAAACTGAGGCACACAGAAATTAAGCAATTTGCCTAAGGTCACAGGATTGGTAAGTGGCAGAGCCATGATTTAATTTGACATCAAACTTCTCATATCCCCCACAATTCTGGTATTCTGCGATGCTATAATTTCCAGAAACAGAGCCAATGACTCTTCCCATTGGGAACTATCAACCATCTAGCCAATTTCATCACTAAGATTTCTCAGCTTTTCTTAATTCCATCTCCTTTGCTCAAATTGTCTGTTTCATTTTTAAACCATCTTGTCTCCTCCTCTAAGTCTGACACTCTGGTTTCCGTAACATATATCTCCATAGCGCTGTATTAGAGTGCAACCAACCCACTTCCACCTGCCCTTCAGTATGTGCTTTTCCTGAAAAGTCCCAAATGCAAGTTATACAGCCTGAGGCAGCACTTACTGGGATCAAATCCTTTGAAAATGAACATTTAACACTCTTCCAGGTTTCGGTCCACATGTTAAAATCTCATTCAGCTCGTGGCACACTGGTTTTGCCTACGTCCTGGGAAAAGTGGGGAGTTATGGAATGTTTGCTCCTGTCTATCATCTGTCAATTCCAAATTCCAAGCATAGTCTTAACTATATAAATAACCACTCTCCCAATGCCCCAGTCAGGGAGATTTCCAGTCTCACATTCACTCTTTGCATACTGTGATATTCCCCAGGGTGCTGCTTGTAGGTGCTGCCCAAGTTCTCCTTGCTATGACCCACCCTTGAGGCAATGCAGAAAAAAGGATTTGAGATGGATTCTGCCTGGCATGATCAGGGGCACTAAGAGAGTAATGAAAAAGGGCAAACATTGGCAAGTAGTGGGGAAATTGTTCATAGCATCATACCTCTGAGAGTTGACTGATACCCAAGTTTTCCAAACGCTCACCATCCTCTATAATTTATTGTCACATGAGAACAGTGTGTGAGTGTGTGTATGTGTATATCGCATATCCCAGCCATCTTGTTTCTTACCTATCCCATCCATCTCCAGCAGTCATGGGTTTATCTGTTTGAATAAACACATACATATGATTATACATTAGAGGGTAACTTTTATAAATAACACTAGAAAACCTTCAGATCCCTGACTGTACCATTATACCCCAGTTCCATTCACTCATAGGTTGAATAGTGTATCGATCTACCCATTCATCTAACAAAACCTTATTGAACACCTACATGTACAACTGTGTAAGGTACTGAGGATATAAAGATAACAAATGTATATATTTTTTGCCCCTAGAGCTCACACTTTAGTGGAAGAGAGACAGACAAACAGAGCATTTCACTTTATTTAGGTGAACATTTTAACAGAGTTAACCACAGGGTGTCCTAGGAGCACAAAGGAAGGACCAGGCTTTGGGAGTCAGAAAAGGCTTTCTAGCAAAGGTGACATTGGGATCAACAGCTGAGAATCACTGTGGCAAATACTACTAATTACTTCCCAGTATCTGCCCTCTCCTTCCTTCTGGTAATAGGTCCTACCAGGCTTTAACTGGGCACAGTGGCCAAAGGATCATTTCAGCCTCTACATCTTGGTGTAGCTGTGGGACTAAATTCTAGTCAATAGGCTATGAGTGGAAGAGATGTATATAGTTTGGTTATAACCTTTAAAAGGATATCTTCCTCTCTGCTTCCTCTTTCCACTCTCCTTGGATTGGAAATGGAATAAGGTGGAAGTGATCTAACTCTAACCATATGGATAATGACCTAGTGGAGACACAACAATAAGATAGAAATGGAGACCCTGGATGACTTTTTGGAGCAGAATCACCACCAACCATGGACCCTCACTGCAGCCACTATAACAGGTACCCCTTTATAATAGCCTCTTAACTTATGTCTTTACAAAATAACCAACCACCTGCATGCTCAGTTCTGCACAAGAAATTCAGCCTGATTAGATATTTAAATGTCCCTTCCCCTTTGGTAAGCATGATCTACAAATAGTTTTGGTCACCATGCTTTGACAGGATCTGGGGATGAATAAAACACTGGATTTAGGTGAGAGTAGACACAAAGAGCACCCACATCACATACAGCCAGTATTCCCTACTAGTCCTTCTAACAGCTCTGTACTCTGCCGGGTGCTTAGACATGGAGTGGTTTAAAGGGATGGGACAGGTAATAGGAGCCTAGAAATACTTCCCAGTCTGTGATTTGGGCTGCCTCTGACTCCCACCTACTTTCTGTTCCCTCTTTCCCTTGGGCCTGCTACTGCTCTTGGTAATGTTAAAGATTTTGAACTTCTGCAATTCAAAGATGGATTCCTGCTATATATGAGATTTCCTAAGATATAGTAGGTTTGAAGTTGTCTTCCACTCAGTCTCCTTGAATTAAAACCCCAGGTCCTAACTACATGTGCCTTTGGTTCAAATTCCCAGAACCTGTCACTGGATCTGGTCTGTACTATCAGTCTCAGTCCTCCTGCTCAGATTGGACTAACTCATTGCACTGGGTCAGTTTTGATCTATATCTATCTGTCTGCATTGGTTCCTGCACAGTGCCCTGCTGCCATCATCATGCAAAGGAAGTTTCTAGAATGCTTTATAGTTAGAGCTATAGAACCATCTTAATATGTCATGATTATTCTTTCTTCTTCTACCTAGCCTTATGACTAAGACTACATCCAAAACTATTATTCAGACTAAATATTGGCAAATAAATAATGCCAAGGGGGAAGAGATAACTTCACTATCCTCCAATATTTCCATTTGCTGTCAGTCAAGTAACTAGAAGGCAATTTGATGCCTTTCTCCCAGACTCTATCTACAGCCAACTGGGCATGTAGGTTAGAGTCTCCAGTGGGTTTTGTACTCCATGAAATTTGTCTCTGCAAGCTCTAGCCCTTTGGGGCCAAAAAAGAGACTATTGTAGGATGTGTGAGACAACAATGACAAACTCAGATACCTGCTCTCCTAATATTTTTGTTTCTAAGCCCAAGATGGCCTAAAACCCCCATCTTAATTGTGCTCCCAGCTCTGGTGCATGTCTTTATGATACCAGCTTGCACTGAATAGTTAGCTCGCACAGAATAGTCATGATTGCAATATGTCTCTTTCCTCTTCAAGGTGAATCACGTATCTTCTTGTATCCAGAAACCACACAACACCTGGCACATGGAAAGACTTTATAAGACTAATGAATCCTCTGAAAGCACAGTTGACACACTGGTTACAGGCCCTTCTGAGAAGCATCTGAACACTAAATCACAAAACAGCCCAGTTCTGAAATTCTGGATACATCTAACATTCCATCCTTGGCCTTCACCTGCCACACTCCAATATGTGCCACTAAATGTCCCATTTCCTGTTGATGCTCTTTTCCTCAGCCTCATGGTTCCTGACTCTGAAGCTTGCTTTCCATTCGGCAACACCTGGCTTTCTCTTCTGTATCCTTTAAATTTATATTTGAAACAGGTCCTTAGATTCTGATAGTTCTTGATTCCGCTTGCTCATTGGCTTCTGGTATCTTAGGTGAAGCACTCTTCATTTCTGGCCAGTTCCTATGAAGTCTCTCTCTCATCCCAAGCCTCCTTGGAGTAGTGGGGCAGGTATCTAGATATTACAGTATTTGAATCCAAATGGGAGGCAACTTCTTACCGCCATTTGGGAAAAGATCTTTGAAAAAGAAATTTCAGCCTTGATTCCACACTCCTCAGTGACTCTATTCATGCCTTTTCTTCCTTTACTTTTTTCCTTTTCTAAATATTTTTATAATATTAGCAGGTAAGTGCCTAAAAATTAACTCTCCTACTGGGCTCATTACCTGGAGCTTCACACTGAAACTTTAGACAACCCCCATTCTCCCCGTATTTGGACAAGGCTTAAGGTAGCATCTCTAGACCCCCTGACTCATGACTTTCCTCATTTCAGAAGTACCAACAAGGTGCTTTTTCTGCTTAGGAAGAAACTTCTCCCTTTAAATGCTTTGTTTGCCTTCAAGTTCATTTGAATACAAAGATACAATGGAATTCCATTAAAATGATGTCTGGGGCATGAAACACTAGGATAAAAGACAGGAAATTACCCTATTCTTTATGAAGCACTCCACTTGAAGCTGACAGTTCCTGGATAACTTCTGGAAGCAGACTGTTAAGAAAATAAGTGGGCCACATTTCATGCAGGCTTCCAGCTTCCCCTAGTTGTTTTTATTAGGTGCACAGAGGCTTGTTAGAGAAATAATATACCAGGTCTGTTTATAGTGCTTTCTCCCACAAGCTGAATTTTCGTAATTGTTCAACAGGAAAATTGTTTCTTGGGTGAACATGTAAATCCTTAAGTCACTTCTGAAAAGGTAGTAATGAGGGATCTTTGAGTGTGGGCTTTAAGGATAAGTAAGCTTATAAGTTCCAGAGCTAGAAAGGTCTGACCTCTCACTTGAAATATAAATAATCTGGGACCCAGAGAGGGGAAGAGATGAATGCCCAGCCAGACGAATGCCCACAGGAAGTGGTGGCAGAGGCAGGACCAAAACCTGAACTCCTGACTCTGGTCCCATGCTATCCCCCTTCGGTTGTGCCTGACTGACCCAGGGATGTGTAGAAAGGTTCAAGACCAGTGTTCTTGTTGCTGTTGGAGTCAAATCTTAAAGACTATAAGGGCCAGCCAAATTATCCTTGGGTTGAAGCCGGAGAGGATGTAGTCAGATTTACAAAAGAATTTCTTGAGAATTAGGGCATTGAGATTATGGGTTTAAAATAATATTTACAAATAAGCGTTAATTTGGAAAGGATTATCAAAGTGATAGAACATATGGAGACTAGGTAACGTGAGGGACATCCTCCCAAAAGTTTTTAAAGGTGAGAAAACCATGAACTATTTTGGAGTAGGTCAAATACCCACAAAGGTGGAAAGAATGGACCAGAATGCTGGGCAGGTCTTGCCTAAGATTATGATTCTGGGCTTATCAAATGGTTCTTCCTCAGTTCTCAAGACTGATGATACAGGGGTATGGCCTCCTGCCCGCCCCCACTTTTTTTTGGTTTGGGATAAAGAGACTGTTCTGAAGAACCAGAGATGCTAATTAGTAACTATTAATTCCTTTCCTTCCCTAGCCAGGGCAGATTCTGAGCTTCCAGAATATTATGGACAAGTGAATGAATAAATCAGTGATCCAAGTAATGTAGGGAGGAGGCAAGAGAATTAAAATGTTAATCAAGCCATAGTCAGAGATTGCAATATGCTGATCAGCTCTGCAGCCAGGCCAAAAAGACACCTTCAGAACAAAGAAAGATTTCTGCTGGGATTGCTAACAACCCATTCTCTACACCCATGAAGGGGAAACAGGAACCAAGAATCACTCCCTAAACCTAAGGATAAAGGTTGGGAATTGCCATCAGGCCTTTCACTCTACATATTCTTACTTTTTCACCACTACATACTCTTCCCCTTCCTCACTGTATGTCCATATCAAAGGAAATGGGTTAACAAAGACTTTTAAACTATAACTCACAGGAACTAAAGAATGATATATAAACTGAATTCCCTGAACACTCAGCACTCTCTCTTACTGTCTTTCTCTTGTTATTCTTTACTCTGTCCCTCTGAGTGCCTTTACTCTCACTGTCCTTGTCTCTCTATTGTTCCTTTCACTCTCTGCCTCTGAGAGGAGACAACACTCTGTGAAGTGTTACTCCTTTTCTAATAAATTTCTTTTTAACTCTAACTTTGACATGAGTGTTGAATTCTTTTGACACTCTCCACCAAAGGACCTTCTTCTCTCAGTGTGGGGTGTGGTTTCCCTACCTACTTGGGGAAATTTGCCCTGTCCAGCATCAATCACTGGGTAAATTAATTTTTATAATGTTTTGCCACCTAGTATACAGAGGGGAGAAGATGAGATGGTCTTGCCTTTTCAACCACCATCATCTCTTTTTTCAACTGCTCTTGTGATATAGGACAGTTAGAGACAGAGCAAAGGCACTGAGAGGAACCCTGAGTGTTCAGGGAAGTCAGTTTATATGCCATTCTTTAGTTCCCATTTCCTTTGGTATGGACATACAGTGAGGAAGGAGAAGAGTATGTAGCAAGAAAAGGTAACAATATGTAGAATGAAAGGTTTGCTGGCAGTTTCCATCCTTTAATACATAGGTTCCCCATGTTTTTAGCTATAGGGAGTGACTCTTGGTTCCTGGTTCCCCTTCATAGCCGTGGGGAATGGGTTGTTCGCATTTCCAGTAGAAATCTTTCTTTGTTCTGCAGGTGTCCTCCTGGTCTGGCTGCAGGGCTGTTCAGCCAACTGCAGTCTCTGACTGACTTGATTAACATTTTAATTTTCTTACCTCCTCCCTAAATTAGGATGAAGGTTTCTAGATTAATTTTTCTGGTACTGAAGTTAGCGTCTTTAAACATAAAAATATGTTGTTTCGGTTCATTTGATTTGAAAACACTTTAACCATGTTACGTACTTCTAAAATAGGATTTATGAAACAGAAACATCTTTTCTCTCTGCTTCAGAAAAACAATAACAATAATAATAAAAATAAAATAAGATATATTTTCTAAGGTGCTTTGTAATTATGATGTAGCTTTATATTTATCATCTCATTTAATCCTCACAGCACATTATAATGTAAATTATGCATATATATTTTCATTTGAACTTATAAAGAAACTGAGAATTAAAAAAAAACACCCACTTTGCAAGGTCACAGCCAGTAAGAGTCAAAGCCAGGTCCCAAATCCACATTTTCTGGTTGCCCACCCATTGCCTGAGCTGAGAGTGAGTGCCTCTTGGCTCCTTCTCAGGGCATGGCCAACAGCAGGCTCAGGAGTCTGCTGGAAACATGGGCACTGCAGACTGGAGAACGAGGTGTGCTGGTCTTAAGTAACAAGTTGGTGAGTAGGAAAGGAGGCCAGGACAGCGGAGGTAAAAGAGCCTGGTGGAAGGCCTGGACCCCAGGGAAGGGAGGCAGCCAACAGCCATTGTTGGTGTGTAAATTTGTGTGAAGAGTTGACTGGCTGCCTCTGGCATTGCTAACCCAGAAGGGCCTGAATTGTGGGCAGGGTCTGACAGAAGGAAGCTCTTGGCGGGAGTAATACTCAGAGGCAGGTGCTTATGGACGGCCAGACCATCAACCCTAAATTTGATTCTTAAACCAACTTAAAAGGCTCTAAACTAATGCTTTCAAACTAGCCAGAGACCGGACTGCAGTATAGGGAGTACGATCCAGCCTCAGGGGCCACAGACTGGGAGAGACAAGGTATAGTGTGTGGACCTAGACTAGGCAGGCAGTCAGACCAAACGAAAGGGCAGAGACCCTTTTAGGGTCTGGGGCAAAAGGTGCCAACCTGGCCTGTGCAGCTGAGCATAATGCCCTACAGGTCTCCCACACACCAGATTGTCATAGGGTTCTTCCCAGCCCCACCCTCTGAGTTTCCAGTCAACCTCAGAGCTGCAGGAAGAGGACATGGGGGTATAGGCAAGAACTATAGCTGGAATTATGTCACGAGTCATCTGTGTGAGGTCCCTCTAGGGCAGCAGAGAGAGCAGCAGGCATAATGAGCACTGATGGAGATGGGGTGGTGGAGAGTCATAGCTGTGGACTCTAGATTCTCTCTCACTCATTAGCTGTGGCCTTGAACCAAACACGTGATCTCACTGAATAATACTGATACAGGACATCACTTGTAAAATTCTTAATCTTTTAGCAGGAAATGATATGGGACATCTCTTGCAGAGTTCTTAATTTTTTTAGTAAATCTAATTAAGTTTTCTTCCCTCCTTTCTTTGGGAAAAAGGCCCTCTCCCTCAAATCCGGATAATTATTCTGAAACTGGTGACTCAGATCTTCTGGCTTTTGATAAGGATCATGGGTCCATCATACACAGAAACGAGGCTTTAGGCCAGGCAAGGCCCTTAGAGTCTAAGAAGGGTGGGGACTATTAACTCAAAGTTTTTTTTTCTCTTTAAGAAAAATATTAACCAAGCCTGTTTTCCCTTACTTACTTAATAGGCAAATCAATAATAGAAATTAATAGATATATTATTTAAATAACAAGTTTGTATCTTCTTTTTCTTGTCTAGGGACTGAGGCAGCATTTTGGCAGGATACCCAAGACCCCACCCTGACTGAGGCAGAAAGGGAAAGAGCTCCATGAAACCCCAATAGGCAGGGACGACAACTCTTCTCAACCGGAAGCAGATACAGAAGAGACCTCCCATCCCTCAACATCCATACTAATAATAAGGAAGTTCATAACTCTTAGAAAGGGTTAGGCATAAAAGTTAGTTAGGGGGTTTCAGGTCTGTCTGCAAAGATACTGAGGTCATCCTATTCTAGAAGGGTCTGCCCTAGCCTGCCCACAATTAAGCAAGCCATTTGGGACTAAAAGTAACTCATACAAGGAAACAAGTAAGGAGAAAAGTAGGTACTAGTTTAAGCAGCCACTAGCACTTGCACAGTGAAGACCCCAATGACCTTCAGCTCACCTGAGCTTCATTATACCATCATTATAATATGATGCATATGCCCAGAGGTTCATTAATATCATTATAACAGACTGAATTCTGGAAACGAACATGCACAGAAGGCAAATGATGAATCACTGAGTCCTGTCAATCTTTATTGACAATCAAGGAAACCCACCCCTCTAAGAAAAGTAACCACCCATAGCAAATAGGGATACAAAACCCAAAGCCTTTGTTGCTAGGCCTTTTCAGCCATGCTTCTCTTGTTCAGGCCCACTTTCAAGTCTGGGAGTGTACTTTCCCTTCTAATAAATCTTTTCTTTTCTGCTGTATATCAGTGTCTTGCTCAATTCTTTGTTCGAGACATCAAGAACCTGGATAACGTGCCAGGAGAAGATCCCCATTCTCTGGTAATAATATGATGATGATAGTGCCTATCTTTCCTTTCAAGATTAGGTGAAGCAACCGATCTGATACCATAAAAGTATGCAAGAAAGCCCTTATTTCCTTTAAATTAAGGAAACATGGTCAGCTCCCTGTCATCTACTTAACTTTGAGGATGGAGAAAGGAGAATTTGGATTTTTCAATATTTTTAATGAAGTAGCTAAGGTGTTATGTGTCTGGCATTGTGCTAAGTGTTGCAGGAAAACAAGAATGCCCCAAAATTCCGGCTTTGAAGTTGAGGGCAGGAGTTAATATCTAGTCAGGGAGACACATGTGCAACCAGTTCTAATGCACAATGCAAGGTGGAGTGGAATAGCAGCTGAAAGAGAGTATACCCATGGAGTGGCTGCAGGGGTTCAGAGCCAGGAACTATTCATTTTGACCAGGGAGGTTCAGGAAGGGATTCATGGAGCCGCTGGTGTCTGAGCAAGATTGTGGAGAACTATAATTGAGACTAACAGCGAAATCCAGCCAAGAGACCATCAATCATGGGTTTGGGTCTTAAACTAATATAAGTCTCTAAACTGATGCTTCCAAACTGAGATTATACATCTGAAGCACCCAGAAATCAATAAATAATTTACAAATGATAAGATCCCTATCAGACCCCCCATTTCAGGAGTCCGGGGAGTGGGCCTGGGTGTTTGCATATTGAAGAAGCCCTATTCGTTTCAGGTGAATTCGATGAGCGTCTTTAGTTAAGAGCAAACGCCCAAACTAGTCCCAAGCTTTACCATGTTTAAATATCTTCTGCAAATCTTATTAAAATACAGATTCCTTGGTCCTTCCCTGAAAGATTCTGATTCAGGAGGCCTGGAATGAGGCCTGCGATTCTGCATTTTCCACTCACTCTTGGGTGATGTTGGTGTTGCAGGTCTGTGGACCACACTCTGAATAGCAGGGCTCCAAACCATGACCTGGCCCTTTGGTTCTTACTGGGATGGTGGGGCCCAGACTTAAGAGGTCTCTTTAATCAGGAAATGATTTTGAAAGCAAGTGCATGCTTCTCATCCTGAACCTTTATGAAGTCACACACACCCAATTACTTTGAAACAACCTGCCTATACAAGTGAAATAAGGACACCCTACAGGGATTCACAGCACCTGTCTGTAATTTCTGTGTTTGCTTCCCCTCCTCTAGTTTCCCTCTGGCCCTATTTCTCACATTCTTATATTTCTATTTTAACACCTGATCTGTAGAACCCTCCTAGACCTTGTACATCCTGCCCCTGCCCAGGGATTTCGGGAATATGTTCTGGATCTTTTTATGGCTCGTCCACCAGAAGCTCAACCAAGAGACATGCAAACAAGATTTGTTTGCACCAGACTGGTTGGCTCAGAGAATGTCTGAGGGCTGAGTGTGCGCCACACGCCTTCTTTCTGATACTCTAGAAAGTCTGATACAATGACTTCGGGTCACATTTGTCCTTTACATATTTTTATCAGCTTCATTTTGAAAAACATTGTGATCATTAGTGTGAGAGACCTCTTCAAAACCCTTTCTGTGTTAGGAGAAATTACCTGGACAGGATCGTTATACTAGCTAAACACCTCCGGGATTTGGTCATTTGAACGAGTTAGCTGTTGATAGATGATACCCGCCTTTTAGAAACTCGGTAAAATAGGCTTTGCATTGTGGATTCTCATTAGTGCAGTGGATCTTGGCTGGTCCCCCACTTCTGGCCTTGAGGAAAAGTCTTAATCTCATGAGTGTTGCCTTTCAGAAGCAACATCCACGTTCATTTCAATAAAATTATACAGATTTTTTTTCTTGTTAAAAATTTCTCTTCCTTTTATTTTTATTTATTCATTTTTAAAAATCAAGTCCTTTGTGCTGGGAATAGTACTAGATAAGAAGCTGGAAATGAGATAAATTAAATTGGATCGCCTGTACTCAAATCACTTGGTAGAAAAGACATACACGGCACATAGTCGTATCTATGATACTGTATGTTGTTAGAGAGATACCAAGTATGGAAAAGGGAATGTTCATTTGTGGCTTAAAGAAACAAGGAAGCTTTATGGAAAGAGCAGCTGCCTTTTCTCACAGGAATGGTCAGGCTTTGAGAGGATAACAATATCTGAATATAACACAAGAAATATATGGTATTTAAGAGGACATGAATGTATCACATCTCTTAGATAACCACAATAAAGATTTGATAATATTAATTATAGTAATAGCAAATGTCTTTTGAATATTTTATGCCAAGTACTGTGTTAAATAATTTATATGCATTACCTAGTTTAAAAATCTTTCTAACTAGCCTACAAAAATGGTAAGATTTCCTCATTTTTCAGATGAGTAGACAGAGGTTTAGAGAGATTGGGTAACTTGCTCAGGGTCTTACAGTGTTCGAATCTGAACTTAGAAATTTAAGCCAGTGTCTATTAA
This sequence comes from Macroglossus sobrinus, assembly GCA_004027375.1. Classification (NCBI taxonomy): domain Eukaryota; kingdom Metazoa; phylum Chordata; class Mammalia; order Chiroptera; family Pteropodidae; genus Macroglossus; species Macroglossus sobrinus. Next base: position 140,020 of record PVKZ01002254.1, on the reverse strand, counting down.
CTGGTCTTACTTGTTGAACACACACGGTGCACCGGGAACTTTGTGTAAGCCATCTTTTTCATCTTTAAAACAACCCTGGAAAGCAGATAGTAGAGCGTTCTTTTGCAGGGGAAGATGCACCTGCCGAGAGGTGGGTTTTGAGAGTTTAGACAGTTGTTAAGTGGAAGGACTGAGATTAGAAATCAGTCTTTCTGAGTGCCAACACCCATCTTCTTTTGACTTTGCCAGCTTCTTACCCCTTCATTGAATCCTTGAATTAATTTCTTAACTCAAAGGGTAGCAGTAAACATAGATGTTACAGACAGGCTGCTTGGGGTGAGCCATTCCTGTAATGAAATGATTGCTACACATTTGCTTAGAAGTGCAAATGGCATGAATGATTGCCTAGAGAAGGAAAGAAATAAGGAAAATGGGGTTTAGAGGGGCCAAGAAGCAGGCCAGATGTTGAAGTCAGTTGGTAAATGACAAGAGATGAGTTTCATGAGGTTGTGGGTGGGCAGCTTGGGGCTCTGGAGCCCAGCAATCCTGGGTTCTAATCCTGAATGACCTTGGCCCAGTTGCCTCAGTTTTCCCAACTGAGAATGGGAATACTGATACCTTTTTTGTAGAGATGTGGTGAAGAATGCATGAGCCAGCTTGGAACACAGAGTCCGGCCCATGGATATGCAATAATCAGTAAATACCTTCTTGCTGCCTTGTTTACTTTGGCTCCTGCTGGTCTGATCATGCTATTGAGAAAAAGAGGTTCATTTCTTGAGCAGACAGGATCTGATTTCAGCAGGGAGGCCCCGGGGCATGGACTGGCATGGGGGACTCTGGCATAACATCCATCTGTTTGATTTTTTCTCCAGGCCAAAATGCTGGTTTCAGAAGCATCATCCAAGCACTAATTCTACCTAATTGGTTTGAAAAGCACAGGGTGGATAAACATCCTGTCCGTAATAATGCCAGTGACATTTATGCCTGAGATGAAAGATGCAGGAAGAATGGAAATCAGACTCCAGGTACCCTGCCATGAATGACAGCCCAGACAAGGCACCCCTGAGACAGAAAGTGCCAGCCTCTGAGAACATGGACCTGGGGAGGAGGGTGCTGCGGGAAGGGATAAATGCCACTTGAGGATTCTGGACACTTAATGGAGCACCTGTGGGCTCACTTAGGAAGTAGCTCAGATTTTCCCATGACATGAAGAAGTGGAAAGAACACCAAAACACTCTGCTGGGCAAGTTACTGAGCCTCTCTGAACTTCTGGTTTCTGCCTGTGAGATAAACACCATGAAGTTTTGGGCACAAAATGAGAGAAAAAAATGAATAACCCAGTACCCTTCCCACCAAGCCTCTAAAGCTCCAGAAATGTTAAGTTTTTCTCCTTTCATATTTTTCTTTTCTCCTGGAATCACCTTTTTCTTTGTGCAAAGAGCTCAAGACCTGCATGTGCCCCATTCACAAACCCAGGGGTACACTCAATCCATCCATTCATTCATTAATACCATTTTCTCATTCATTCAAAAAAATTGCCAAAAAAGTGCCAGGTCCTAGCTAAGAAGCTGCATACAAAAACTAGTCAGACCTCTTCCCTGTTCTTGAGTTGGTCAGAGGCTAATGGAGGACAGACAGTTGCACTGTATTGCCAACAAGAAACAGATGGTATATTCAGATTAAGATAACTCAAGGAAGCTTTATTTACAAAAGGACAAATTGTTAAAGGAATGAATGTAGACACCAGCAGCATGGCTATCATCACCTCCAGGGCTGATGGGGAAGAAAGGGTAATAGACCCTGAAATCCAGCAGGTGTGAGTTGTGCACAGCAGGCCACCTTGAGAAGAGCAGTGGCCTTCTGTCAAGGAACACAGGCAGCCCAAAGTAACCTCTCTGGGAAGGAGCCCAACCCATGGGCTTGTCTTGTGTTCACCATTAGCTGACATGGAGAGAAACTCAAGGGCAACAAAATCGCTGATTTGGTCCATAGTGGTTAGCCTGCCAGGGTGGAGAGCAAGGTTAAGAGCAAGGCTAAGAAGGGTGGGGAGTGGCACTGGATGGGGCAAGTGCAAGATGACCAGAACAGGCAGTGCAACTGATTACAAGGGAGTGTGATCTGGAATGGTCAGTGAGCCAAAGAAGAGAGTGATTGATTAATTCACACTATTCCTTTTAACTTCATTGCAGCCTACTTCATTTCCAAGTTCACAGGGAGAAAGGGGTGGGTGGGCAGTTGATCTCCCTGCTTCCAATCTGTACTTCTGTGGCAGCAGTGATCTCTTTAACACACACATCCATTGTTCCATCTTTCAGTGGCTCCCTACTGCCTTCAGGGTAGTATGGCTGGCAAAGCCTTGCATGAGCTGGTCCTTTCTTGCCTCTCCAGGATCACTTCTTGTGATCCTCCTCCCCTTCCCTTGTTCTCCTACCTCCATCAATACTAATTTTCCTTTTCCTGAATGCCAAATACCCTCTCCCTCTGGGCCTTTGAACCTGCCTGTCTGATCTCCACTGGACTGCAACCTGGGACGTTCTTCCTTCTCCTTTTTGACTGGCTGACTCAGAGCTGAATTTAAGAAATCATGACCTACTTAAACATTCAGAAAGGTATAGAAAATAAAAATCAGACACCCACATACCCACCACCTGTATTTAGCAAATGTTGAAATTTTGCACATTTGCTGCAGATCTTTTTTAAAGAAGAAATAAAACACTGCAGATACAGTGGAAGCATCTATTATACTTCTTTCTCTCCTGTAACACTATTTTAAAGTTAGTAAGCATCCTATTCATTCATGTTTTTATATATTTGCTAGATATCTCTGCTTTAAAAATGTATATAACTACCATTATATTATAGATATTCTTTTATAACTTGCTTTTTCCACTCAACACTATGTGGGTATTTTATCATTTGGGCTTTGTTGATTGGACATAGTCTTAAGTATTGACAGATGATTTCCTCTAACAATGAGGATCAAGTAGTGATGTCCAGTCCACACTTAACATGCATAATCAACTTTATGATTTGAGCTATGATGATAGCATGTAAATCTACTTAATTTATTTTACTTGCTAAGTCATATTCCATGGTATGAATATATCACAACTTATTTATCCATTTTCCTATTGATGAACATTTGAACTTTTTAAGTTTTTGCTATTATCAACAGTGCTATAATAAAAAAAAATCCAAGTTGAAAAAAAGTTCTGCAGTATATATGTACTCAGAAGTAGAATTGCTGATCACATGGTAAGTATGTATATATGTCTGCATGTATGCATATGTTTGTCTATCTATCATCTATCCGTCCATCTGTCTGTCCATTAATCCATCCATTATCTATCTATCTATCTATCTATCTATCTATCTATCTATCTATCTACCTATCTGGATGGAATCTGTAGAGGAGCAGAATGTGTGGAGGACTGAAGAGAAATGAGCTTTATAAGCATGGAACTAAAAAAGGTCCATGAGGTGGTAGAGCATAGTAACAAGAAATCAAGGGATGACATTGGAAAGGGAGGCTGGACGTTGGTCAAGTCTTTTAAGACCAGGTGAGGAGCTGGGTTTTTCCTAAGGACATTGAGGAGTGACCATTAACCACTTCTTAGCTTCCTATAAATACCTCCTGGCCATGTTGTCAACCTTGCCTCAACCATGCCTTCTCTTCCTGGTGCCTGTTCTGCAAAATTCCAGTTGTGCATAAATCGAACTCTATGTTTCATTTCTTATGCCTGGGCTGCTGAGAGCAAGTGCTACGTATGTGTCTTTTTGTGAATTGATGACTTCTGATGCTCATAAGGCCTTAGACACCACCTGTTCTGGGCTGCCTTGGCCATCCCTTTCCCCCACACTTATTCATTCTTCTATTCATCCTAGTGGTTATTTCAAATCTTCATTCCTCTCCCCCATATTTCTCCTACCTGTCCTCCCACCTGAGTCTCAACAGATGACCTGCTTCAAAGCAAAAATAAAAGCCATTGGACAAGAACTGCCTCATCTGCCTGGAGCAATACCTACCCATTAACCTGCATTTGTGCTCTTTTCTATCCTTCCCTTTGTCAGTAGCTGCTCCTTGACCTGACCTCCAAATCCCAAAGTTTTCTCTCTTCATGAGGAGGTTGCTCCATTGATTATCCATTCACAAGAAGAAAGAGCTTAAAAATCTTTGTCCTTGCTGTGCCTAAAATAGTACTGGGTGCATAATAGGTGTACGAGAAATATTTGTTGGATAATTACTCTCTTCTCTGCCTTCAACCTCTGTCTTTCTATTGATTCATTGCACCGACATTTAAACCTGCTCTAGGCTTTTCCCCCATTTAAAACAAAACCAAAACTGAACCAGAACAAACAGCTTTTGACCTGGCAAACCTCTCCTTCTGGCTACAGCTCTGTGTCTCTTCTCTCTTACTCGGCACACACTTGAAAGACCTGCCTAAGCCTCTGTCACATCTCCATCTCCCTGCTATTCACTCCTTAGTCCCTCATCATTTGGCTTCACCCTCCAGAGAAAACTGCCCTCCCCTGATAACTTTGTTTTTTCCACTTCTCATGTCTCAGAGTACCTGTCCTCTTGGCAGTGGTTGACACTGCTGCCCTCTCTTTTCTTCAAATACTCTCTTCTCCTGACTTCAGTGACCATACTCTCTCTACTCTCCACTGCTCTGAACTGCTCTGACCTTTCCCTCCTCCAACTCACTCTGAGGTCCAGGTCTTTCTAATGCAAATGGGATCACGACACTCACCTTGAGCCTTCACAGTTACTCTGCTGTCCTCTGGATGACTCCCAATTCCTTCCTTGTGGTTGTCAGATTCAGCCTGCCAGGTCTCGCCATGTTGGTTTTGAAGCTTCATCCCGGGCTTCTTCTGCGCCGTCTTCTAGAGGCCCCTAGCCTTTTGCCCACGCTGTACTTTCTGGTTATTTGACCCTCTATCACTTTCTCCCAGCAACATACTTGGTTTCAGGACCACAACCTTACCCTGAACTAAGTGGTCAGACATTCTGTGGGTCAGACCTAACCTTGAACTTGGACTGGTTTTAAATTCTCAGTCTTGTGCCAACTCCAGGTAATAGCCCTTACTCCTGAGATGTACTTTAGAGTTTACAAAGTACATTCACCTTCATTTTCTCATCTAATTACTGTTACTTCCACACCACAGAGAAAGAGTCTATGGGTCCCAGGCCTGACTGGTCCCAGGTCTAGCTGTGATCCAGGCTCATGGCTAATAATAGGACCCCTCATTTATAGTATTACAGTAGTGTAGTAGGGCATCTGTGACTAAAATGTGTAAACATAATTCAGCTTATTGTATCACACATGTGTGGCTGAATGACACTATTGTACTCTGATATGTGTGGAGCCATGTGGTCCCCTGGGGAGCACAAGAAGGAGAGCAGAAGTGTATGCAATACCACGCTCCCCCACAATAGAACTGCTGTTCCCCACAATAAAGTTGGTGCCTGCCTTTTCGTTCTCATGTTGGCCTCTTGTGCATCCTTCCAACTGGGCATCTCACCATCAAACCTTCCCTTCTCGTCAGCACTGACAGAGACCGAGGGTCAGAGAGATTCCATGACCTGCCCAAGGACACACAATGATAGATATCGGATCTATGACTCGAACTCAGATCCTGTGACTCCTCACCCTGGCTGTGTCCTTACTCTTTACCCTGTTTCCACAATTACTCATCACTCCCTGTCCCAACCTTACAGAGCAGTACCTTGTCTTCAAGACCAAGGGTGGCTTCAAGCTAAGCGTGGCTGACCTCCAGATCTGAGACCCATGTGCTCTTCTAGGGCTGCCTGCCCATCTCCCCTCAAACCACTCTGTTTTAAGATGAACCTGGAGGTGAGAATGAGAGGGAACAGATGGTGGAAACACACCACAACAAAACCTCCTTTTTCCTGAGGATGAAATGTTTTCTTTTCCTTGACTCCACTTTCCCAGTGAATGGTGGCTCATCTGCTGACATGACTGAAAATAAGTGACTAGGAAGTACAGAGATGAATGAGGTGGGAGTCTGTGGAGAGATAGCAACGAGGCAGAAGCGGGAGGGAAGTCTTTAGGCTGAAGGGGGACCTGCCAGAGAAGAAAAACTGCTGCTGAGCAGGGCCCCCTGTGTCCTGCGCCACACAGATCCTTGCGGCCTCCCGCTGCCTCCAGCCCAAGTTGCTTCCTTCCATTCCTGATTAATAAAACCGGCATCGCTGGGCCTGGCACGTTGCAAGAACAGTGTGGGCTCCATCAAGCCCACCATCTGTTTGGAACCACTTTTCAGCTGCCCCTTTGATTGCAGTTTTGCCCGAGTCTTGTCAGTATGGGTCCCCTGACACAGCCACACATCTGGGCTACTTCTAAAGGAGCTGGAGGGCCATCAACCTGAAGACGATCCGTGAGAGCACAAGGTCAGACAAGGTCACAGAGTATTGCTATTTTTTTGAGGGAGTGGGGCAGAGCTACCTCGCCTGACCCAGTGGGTTTCTATGCTGGCAAGGGTCAGAGGCTTCTTGCCAGAGTGGGCTTGTCTTAGCTGGGTGTGTTCATCCAAGTCACAAAACTTCTCTGGGCCTTTGTTGCCTCATCCGCATAAAGATTGAGATTATAGGACTATATTACCCTATAGTCAGGAGGCAGACAGGATATCTTTTCATTTCCTTTTCCAGGGCTATGATTCTTGGTGTTATGGTTCGGTAACTATTTGTGGCCCATATTGTGACTTATAAATTGGAGGCTGGAATAAAATAGGCAAGTGTGTTAGGCTGAAAATGGCCCCTGAGGTGTCCACATCCTAATCCCTAGAACCTGTGAATATTACTTCTTATGACAAAAGGAGCTCTGCAAGCAAGTGTGAAGAAGTTAAGAATTTTGAAATGGGAGCATATCCTGGATTATCCAGGTGGGCCCGATGTAATCACAGGGGGTTCTTATAAGAGGGAGGCAGGAGATCAGAGAGGAAAAGATTAAGTTATGATAAAAACAGAGACTGCAGTTGTGTGATTTGAAAATGGAGGAAGAGGGCACAAGCCAAAGAAGAGAGGCAGACACCAGAAGCTGAAAAAGGCAAGGGGTCAGATTCTCCTCTCAGAGCTTCCAGGAAGAACCAGCCCTGCCAACGCCTTGACTTTAGTCAGCGAATCTAATTTCAGAGTTCTAACTTCCAGAACTGTAAGAGAATAAATTTGTGTTGCTTTAAGCTACAAAGTTTGTGGTAATTTGTTACAGCAGGAACAGGGAACCAATATAGTAGAACTAATCTTACCCATTAGCAGTATCCATATACAGATTACATGGCCCAAATCAAGGCACTGCAGCCAAGAGCCACACTCTGGGAGAAGCCCCCATTACAGACACTCTTTTGGGCCAAGGAATTTCCCCCATTAAAGTGCATTCCCCTTGACAGCAGCTCTGGCCAGTAGAAATATAACACAAGCTATATAGGTAATTAAAAAATTCTTAGTAGTCTCACTAAAAACACTAAAAATAGGTGGAATTAATTTCAACAATATATTTTTATTCAAACCAATATATCCAATGTATTATTGTTTCAATCGTTATCAACATAAAACATTTTACTGAGACATTTGACTTTTTCTTTTTTGGTATTAAGTCTTTGGAATTGAGTGAGTAATTTACATGCACAGTGCATTTCAGTTTGGACCAGCCACCCGGGGCTCTGATTTGATCTTGGGTCCAACTGGCACAGTTCTAAAAGCTTAAGACTGTCAACTCCTAAGAGTGGATGAGTTCATCAGACTCTTTCTAATTGACCCTGAGTGGATAAGGGCCTTGGGAAAGTAATGGCTATAGAAGGCTTGTATAAAATTACAAGAGACACTATTGTCGCCCAGGGTCAAGCCAGTAGCTGGTATGAATCAGGGATAGAATTCAAGGGCACTGCCTCCCTGGCCAGGGTGGGAAAGGGAGAGTGAGGCTGAGCAGAACAGCTAAGATCCCACTGGGTGTACTGCTCTGTAGCTCAGTTTTCAGTCTCCTGCATAGTTAGTGTGCTTAGTATCCTTCAGTGTTCTTCAAGTATCTAAATTTGAATGATCTGTAATTATGGGATATTTATGCAATCCTTTACTTTAGGTCATTTTATCTTTCTTTAGAGTCAGCAAGATATCTGAGACCCCACCATCCCCCCAAACCTCTATGCAGTGGGATCCAATCTCCTCTATGTTCCTTTCCTTTCTGTCTTTCAGAGGTCCTTGTCATTTCAAGTATCTGGGAAACAGATGAGACAACAGAATTCAGGAACTTGGGGTATAATTTGGAGTTTATATAAAATATTCAACACGAAATGCCTATCCCAGGGCCTGCCATATAGTGAGGGCCTAGTCCTAAAAGAACCTACTAATTCAATGGCTTCTGATGAATGGCTGAGGTGACCTGATTTGAGCCTTGCAGGGTCACATTCCAGAGAAGTCCTGCTCTGTCCAGTCTGCTGGGCCAGGAGTGAACTTCTCCTCTTGTCTCCTCTTTGCTGCTGCCCGGCCCCTGGTTCACAGTGGTGCCTGTAGCTCAAGCTTCCCCAGCAGCTCAGAGCTCCTCTACTTTCTCCCTTCCTAACTTGCAGTAACTCCCACTGACCCCAACTGACTTGTGAAACCTCTATTAACCTGTGAAACCTCTCTTGTCATCTTCACCCCTCACCCTGATCCAGGATGTAATAAAGATGATTGCTGACACCTGACTACTGCTTACATATGCCAGATACTGTTCTGATGGCTTTACCTATATTAAGTTCATGTTATATGATCCCCATTTTACCATAGACGTCATCGAGGTACAAAGGGAGGTCACACAGCTTTTTATTGTGGGAGAGTCAGCTTTGAAGCCAGGCAGTCTGACTTTAGAGTCCATGAACTTACTCATCACATTAAACCTCTTCTGTTCACATTTCCTGCAGCCTGGTCCAGTGTGAATGAAAGAATGAATGAATTGCTTTTACAGCTCTGACTCCAACGAGGCTTTATCAGTCTCTGTTGGGGATTAATCTCAAAGGACAGGATGGGGTGGGGTATACAACCCTATGAGGGTTACAGCCAAGGAATGTCCTGATGTGACACAGCACCTGAGGAGATGCACACAGCCTGAAGAGCTCCTTGGTTGACCTGTGGGCCTCTCAGATGGTCTGGGGCCATTATTCAGCCTAGCATACCTGCCTCCAAATTATAAGTCATAATAAGAAAGTGAACTCACTCTAATTTCACTATCCTAACTCAACTACCTGTTCCAGGTCTGCATATTTCCTTCTGGACCATTCAAATCTATATTTTATATCGTTGCAATCATGATGAATATACAACTTCGTGTTTTGCTTTTGTCATTTAACACAACTCTTGGGTCAAATCTGGCCCACTACTTGTTATTGTAAATGAAGTTTACACATCCATTTGTTTACATACTATCTGTGGCTGCTTTCACACTATAAGGTAGTTGCAACAAAGACTCTATGGCTTGCAGAGTAAAAAATATTTACTATCTGGCTCTTTTGAGAAAAAAATTTGCCAGTCCTTGACTTAAAGAGTTAGAAAAAGGTACCTGTATTATCAGACAGTCTTGCTGGTTATAATAATTAATGGCTATATGACACTCTACTGGGTGGCCTATGATTTATGACTTAGCACTTCCCAAGTGGTCAGATAAATTTGCGAGCCTGGATGGTCTGCAGTAAAGATCTTTGTGCTTCTGCTGAATGATTTCCTTAGGAAAATTTCCCATATGGATTCTTAGGTCAAATTATCTGACATTATCAATTGAGGTGGTCAAATTCTGTCCCGGTTGTATTTGTTTGTTTTGAACCTGCTTTAAAAATGGACTTTCCTGACCCTTGACCCATTGACAGCCCCAGCTGGACCCAGAATCTCTTTTTTGAATTTCTGTTCCATTGAATTTTCTGTGTTTTGAATTTTCTGCTTAGTTCACCAGAGGCTGTTCTTTAGCACTTGTTCTGATCTGCTGTGCATCCCCCTCACTCTTCTTCCTTCACTTCCATTCCTCTGCCAACCCTTATAGACACAGTACTTCCCCTTCCTCTCATCTCCCTACTTATCTCTCATTTGCAATTCCCACACTCCCAAAAGCATCAAGTATCCAGAATAGATCTCTTAGTGAACGACAAAGAGGGCTCGGACTGGAATGCCCATACTGATCACAGGAAACACAGCAGTGCATCACTGGATTCCTCCCCTTGGGTCCAGCATGAAGCTGGGCACCCAGACCCAAGGGCTACTTGTCAAAAGCATTTACACATCTCTGCCTACAGCCTCACTGTTATCCCTGTCTACAATTCATCCCTACGTTTTCTCCATTCTCCAGCTCCTCAGAAACTTTCCACATATTGGCTCCTGATTTACTGCATGCATAGACTATTTCTATGAGAGAGCAGCTAATAAAAAAGGAAAAGCTCTAAAAATGGATTTTTGCCGAAAACTGCTTGCCATTGAGTTTCTTTGTGGCATTAGGATATACATACAATTACTTTCATAGAGCTGATTTGACATCGTAATTTGGACCCTAGAGGAAGCCAAATCATTTTGGAAGGCAAGGCCCCAGTGGTTTGGACTGCTGGCCAACAGATGTCATCCCACTGGTGGCTGATGGGCACATTTCTCTCTTGGCAGCCTGGCCTGAAGCTAAAGGCTAGAGGGTCCCCATCTGATGCTTCACTCCTCTGAGAGCATCTCTGCTAGTGATCACCCTGCTATGCTTACAAGGGAAAGGGAAATGAGAACAGAAACCCGTTTTCAGGGAGTTTATTCATTTAAAATGTCTCCCTTATGAGGAGCTTAAATCTCATCCCCTTTATTTTTTTCCTATTGGCCCTAATTTTGCCTTCTGGAAAGTGCTGAGCAAGTCCATTCTATCTTTTTCATAGCAGCTTTTGCATTTTTAAGGATTATGATCCTGTCTCCTTGTAATATTTTCCTTTCAGCCTAAACATTTCCAGTTGCTTTAATCACTTTCTGTTTGTCTTTAGTCCTAGGTCCCTTGCTAAAACAAGGCCTTGCTAGAAGTTGCAATACCCAACATAATAATAACACAGCTAGCGTATTAAGCATGTACTATGCAGCGTGTTAGAAGTGCTTTATGTCCTATAACATGTTTAATCTTCAAAGCTGTTCTATGAGGCAAGTGTCATTAATGTCCCATTTTACAGATGAGGAGATTGAGTTTGGGATGAAAGGTAAAGTCCTTTGAATTTAGCCTGGTGTTGCTGCTTGCTAGTTTTGGCCATTCATCGAATTATTTAGCCTCATTTTCTTCATCTATCAAACAGGATTGTGAGTCCTATGTCCTAGAGAAAGTGAGAGGCTTCTAAAAGAAAGAGTGCCTGTGGTGTGAATAAGGTCAGCATAAAGTCTTCCTTAGGTCTTTCTCTGGAGGGACTGTCTTTTAGTTTGATATTCTCCTTATCACACAGACACTCTGAAAAGCAGACTTTCAATCTTTGTTCTTTGTCCTCTGGCCTGAGGTCCTATCCCCTTTGTTAAGTGAACACACCTTTCCTCTCTTTGTCCTACTAAAATTGTGGCCCTAATTGGAGTCCCGTGCAACCCTGAGGAAGAATTCTGTGGAGTGTGGTCCTGAACTTGGGTTTGCTTCTAACACTGGTACTGATGATGTGATGGGGCTGGAGGGCCACCATGTGGGTCTGTACTGTCTGTGATTCATTTTACACACCTGACAGTGAATGGCCCCTGGACCCTTTGCCACGAATGTCACTCCTTCAGAAGAGGGTGGTTGGTTTGCGGAATGTGAGAAAGCTACCTCGAGAGCTGCTCAATGTGCTTGCTTCTCTCTCCACTTATGTTGCCTGGGTAGATACGGGTCCAGAGTCCCATCGCCATAGCCCTTCCCTCTGAGTGGCAAAGGTTTCCAGTCACTTGCAGCTGAATTTTTTCCAGCACCTTAGCTCTGTTACGTCAGAGCAAGAGTTGAACCAGTTTTCCAAATGAGCAGTTTTAGAAATACAAAATGAGCTGCTAATTTAGTAGCTACCGATTTCTTTAAGAATACAATTCAGAGGCATAAATACACAGTAGAGCATTCTGGGAAACATAAGTAGTCACTGGGCCCAGCAAGCAAAGTCCAGGCTGGTTTCTCAGGTCCCCAGGGAGCATGCTGGGTCTGGCCACACCCATGGCTGGGTTTCACTTTCACCCTTGACTTGCACCGGGCTGCACCTTCTCAAAGGGCCACACAACCTTCTTTGGACTTCTTGTCCCTCTTGCCACATATCCTGAGGTTTGAGTACCTGATTAATTTTATTTTAAACATTTTATTTTAAGATGATTAAAGATTCATATGCAGTTGTGGGAAATAATATTGAGAGATTCGGTCTTTCCTAATACGTTCCCCCATCTCATGTTACTGTAGTATGCGTCACAACTAGGAAACTGACTTGATCACTAACACTTTTTGACTCTCCACAGCCTCCATAGAATCTCTTTTCTATCTTCCTTTTTCTTTCTTTCACCTTCTTTTGCTCCACTGGTCTGTCTGCTCTCCTCGTCAACTCCTTCTTTCACTTCTGCCTCTCTTTTATGGTCCTTTCCTCAAGTCTTACCAGAAGCGGTGCTCTGGAAAGCTCGCATTCTAGCTCCATCCCTGGGGTTGCCCAAGCCGGCTGTGCCCCTCACCAGCGGGGAGTTTGCCAGCCTTCCTCCAAGATAGCACCCTTCCACCATCCACCCTGGGGTGGGTGTTAGCTAGAGAAATACTTCCAGGCCAGCTGTCTTCAGAGCCCACTAAAACAAAGGAGGAAGAGCAGCTCCAGGATCAGGGTTTACCCACCAGACTGGCACCAACAGCACTGGCCCAAATATACTGCACACACTGCCCTTCTGTCACCCAGTGTGGACATTACTATAATCAAGGCTACTTGATCCAATTTTCTCTTGGTTGACATCCCCCTTTTATAGGTTTCATAGTTTGGGAAACTGAGACTCTGAAGGGAAAGGTTTGTCTAGGTCCTATGCCAGAAAGTGGATAGCTGGGGCCAGGAACTAGCTTTCTGATTCCTTATTCAGCACTGCTCTCACTCATCAGACACCCACTGCCTTTCTCCAGCTGGCACCAGACAGAGGAGCCCAGGCCAAAGGCTTCCGTGACCTGAGAAATGCCAGTGCCAGCCTTCGAAGTGCCTGCTCAGTTCCAGGCTCACTAGGAATGCCTCGGTCCTGCCTCTTCTCAAACTGAGTTTCACTTGGCCCCCTGGAGACATAGTGACTTCTGATGAGGGACTACTAATCGTTGGCTGTGCCACGAACTATGCGAACATGACATAGTGGTTAAAAGCGCAGTGTTTGGAGTCAGGCTTTATAATCGCAAGACATTTACAGACTGCGGGGCTTTGGGTGAGTCACTTTATCTCTGAGCCTCATTTTTCTTCTCTGCAAAAGGAAGATGAGACCTTCCTCAGAGATACTGTGATGTGTCAAGGAAGTAAGATGTGCTGGTTAGGCCCACGTCAGGGTCACAAGGAGTGTACAAAGAACAGTAGCTGGTACCATTCAAGAAAACTTCGGGGCCCTGAGAAGAGGCTTGCATGCCACACAGAGTCCTGCGGTTGAGAGGGGAACTGGAGTAGAGGCCAGATCTACCTGAGGTAGGAGCAGTGGAGGAAGGGCTTATGGCTGGCCTGGGACAGAGTCTCCCAAAAACTTAGACTTGTGAAGCTATAATGTAGCAGGCAGCCCATACTGACTGCATTTGAGCATTCTGAACAGTCTTCTTTTGATTGAACTTTTTTCCTCTAGCTCATTATTAGCTCAACCTCAGCTCCGCAGTGTAGACGTGGGACAGAAAATGGATGCTGTCCAGTGTCTAGGCCATCACCTTGATCACTTGCAGAAATCTTCCTGACTGGGGCAGAGCCTCCGAACTGCTGAGCACCTGAGTCTCCGCTCATCCTCCCAGGAGATTTCTAGCTAAGGGGCTCCTGCGCCTGACTGTGCATAAGAATCGCTTGGAAATAAGGACTGAATTAAAAGCTTAGGGAATGAGGCTTGTGGTCTCTAGACAGGGCTGGGGCTATGGAGGCTAGCAAGGAGTCCAGGGTGTGAAATGTAAGGAGGTGTCGGCTCTCAGGGCCGAGCAAGTGTAGGACCTGCATGGGAGAATGAGCGCCTCCTTAAATTTTGTGCCCTGGCTGCCTTGCTTGTCTCCCCTTTGTTCTGGTCCTGTCTCTAGATTGGAACATTAAAAACTTTGCCATACATCCTGGTGGGTACCCATGTGTGCCCAGATTGCTGCCTTATCTTGGCTCTTGATCTGAGCAGCTCTGACTACATGCATGCTGACTACATGAGTCTTAGTTCTGGACACAGAAGCCTCTCTGCTTCTCCTCAACTCCCATCAATATTCTCATGCTCTGAGAAAGCAAGAAGAAGAAATATCTAAAGTCTAGGGTCTTTAGTTTTCTCAATCACTAAACTAAACCAATCCGTCTCACTGAAGGTAGAATTATAGCTCTTCAGGAACTTACACTGACCTCAAGTCCCTGTTTACTATTGTCTTTAGAAAAGCCAGGATGGGGAGTAGCAGTGCTCTAGTGCCCTTTAGTCTCTTCAGTAAATATGTATAGAGAATTTCTGAGGTGGCAGGCACTCTGTTGGACCCTGGGGCTAGAACTGATTCCAATCCTCACAAAGCTAACAGTAATGGGGACACATCACTGAGCACACAAGCACATTCCTGTAAATTTTAGTGAGTGCTGTGATGGAGATGCACAGGGACCAGGGGAGGAGAGGGCAAGGTGCTCTGGACCAGTCTCAGGGAACAGAGAGCAAAGCCATTTCAAGAGAGTGACATTGGGATGAACTTACTGGACTGGAAGGGAAGAAAGAACATTATTGATACAAAGAACAGCGTGTAAAACAAAACAAAACAAAAACAAAAATAAAAAACCCTAAAGAGGGAGAAAATATTTAAGGGGCTGAACTTAGATTGGTTGGTCGAGGGTAGAGGCCATGCAAGAGTGAGACTGCGAATGGAACCACTGAGGCAGACGGGGCCCAGAAAAGGAGAACATCATGGTTTTTCCTACAAGCACTGGTTAAGTCTCATAGAACTTTGAGCAGGTGAGAAATTCTATTGGATTGGCTTTATAAAAACATCACTGGCAGCATTAGGGTGATTAGACCAAAGGGCAACAAAGTGGGGAGGATAGAAAGCTATGGACATAGTCTAGGAGAGAGAGGATGATGGCTTAGAATAAACTGTTGGAAGAAGATGTGAAGTAAACAGCGCGGAAAAGGTCTGCTCAGAGCCAGTTTCTCCAAGAAGATTTTTCCTTTCTCTAGCAAGGCAGGGATGGGGGCCTGTTCTCTATGAGTGCACAGTACCTGTGCTTAAATTAGTCGGAGCCCCTCTCATGCTGCAGTCTGTCTCCCTCAGTGAATTCTTGTAGCTAAGAACTGTGTCTTATTTTCAAGTCTTAACCCTGATGCCTGGTGTGTGCTCAGTCCGCATCTAACGAACAACCGCCATCTTGTAATTCAGACACTTGACACGACTAACGGTTCCCAATCGTTATCTGAAAACTCAAATGCCCTCCCCTTCTAAGAAGATTCCAGTGCCTGGGTTTGCGAGAGCAGGGTAGCTGCGAGTCAGGATATTATAGATTGCTTTACTGCTGTGTGTCATGGTAGGCCGTAAGCTTCCCAAGAGTAGGCCATGCCTGCTTCTTCACCATCATGCCCCCACACCCAGCACTCTCCCTGGCCCATCATGGTTTTCAATAAATACACGCTGAGTGAACAAATGAACTTCTTCCTCCCACCCTCCCTAAAATGTTATCTCACTCTGGGACCCCGCCAATGGGCCCTTGGAAAAAAGGACTCAAAAGGTTATCTCAAATGAGTGGCTCCTTTTGTCATAGTCCATGTAGGGGTCACCTTAGGACATATAAATATTTGGCAATTTTCTTGATGCAACTTGTTTCTCATTTTTATAAGAACAGGAGGCCAAGGGAAGGGCCTTGAGGGGAGGTTTGAAGGACCTCTAAGGATAGATCCAGCAAATGAACCAACGGAAACAGACTTTTCATGTGGTGCCCTAAAATAGCAGAAAGACCACTGGTTCTTATCTAATATGCTCTCTGCTTCCTTTCTGAGGAGACTGTCTCCCCTCTGGGCTGGGAAGGTGAAGAAAAGAGAACAGGAAGGCACCATTGCACAGGGCATCTTATGTAATATACTTCACCAAGCACATTCTACACAGCCTCACGATAGCCCTGGAAGAAAGGATCAATATCTTCTTGCAAATAAAAGAAAGGAGGCTGAGAGGATAAGTCACATGCCCCAAATCATGCAATATTAGAAAAAAAATAGTAGAAGACCAAATATAGGCACCCCACTTCTTCACAAGCTCTAAGCAAAGGGAACATGATAAGCGATCACAGTGGAATAAGGGAGTGATTACATTGGAAAGTTTCTTAGAGTTTGCATTGAGCCAGTAGTGTAATACTAAGGAATATAAAGAATAACATGCGCATAGTACCTTTCAGTCTACAAAGCACTTGCAGTGATTTAGGGTACTGACAGGATCACCCATCTTTCAGATGAGGAAACTGAGGCTCAGAAGACTGGAGTAATATACTCTCAGTCATTTAATTCATTCACCAGATTCGAGGCTTGAACCCTGGGCCTTTGTCTCTGAAGCCAGAGTGTGTTAGAAAGGTTTCCTGCAGGACTTCTCAGAGCCTTTAACACATTGCTGTAGGTTGAGAATCCCAGGGGTAAGGGATACCTGTGCTACATTTCTGAAATTTACCTGATGCTAAAACACCTTTATTCCAGAGTATCAACATAATTTGAGAAAAACTACACCCCATGCAGGGGCTGTGTTTTCTTCCTTTTTCTTTCTTCCTCTGTATACTGCCCACAGGAAGTACTCTAAAGAATTCCAGAAGCTCAATGTTGGAAGTGGCCTCAAAATTCAACTGGCCCAGTGTTCCACGTGGTACATGAATGTGTTTGATTGCTTCTCCCCACTCCACAACTCTGTTATGACATCTGCCCTAACTTAGTTATTTCAGTGTAACAGTGGTGCCTCAGAGGCCATGTGGTGTCCTGGATGAGACCGGGTCCTTGACACCTCAGTGCTTCTGCAAGGCCACATGATCTGCATGGGCCATTTGTGATACCTGCATCTGCAGTGGAATTCCCTTGGCCCGACAGTCCCAGTGGAGCCTCTGTCACTGAGCTACATGCTTCCCCCAGTCCTTGGGAATTCTGAGTGCTGTTAATGGCCAGGTGATGTCGGCTAAATAAAAATGACTTTCAACACTTAGAAAGCATCCTAGACACTCACAAAGCCACCCATTGTGTCTCATTGTACATGGGTCATGTTCACTTTGTGCCATTCTCAATCTCTAGCACCTTTGCTGCCTTAGCACCAGGATACAGACATACCAGAAGATACAGATGAGGGAACTGGAAAATTCAGATGCCAGACTGGACCCCAGTGACCAGCTTGCCCACCCCCTTGCTTTTATTCATGTTCACAGATGAAGAGAGGAAAAGTAACTTGCCTTTCTGCAAATAAGCGGTAGTGTCAAAACTAGCCTGTGATAGTGTCCAGGAAGGAGTTAAAGAAATGTTTCCTAAAATGTATTTCTAGACAACACTGCTCTTTTGGGATAGTGGAATCTGTTTTGGAAACAGATTCTTTGGTTGGAGAGCACATTGAGATTCTGCAGTAACGAATCCTGTTGAACTTCTGTTTAACCCAGTATTTTCCAAATTCATTTGACCAGGAAACTCCACCTTCCTTTTTATGAAAGGCCATTCTAAAGAATTAGTTTCTCACGATTTCTGTTTTAAGGACAGGACTTTGGGTTGGTCTGTGTCATTTTGGCACTAGGCAGGGGTAGTGGGGCAGGCAGGCAAGGAATGGGGAGTGGGTAGGAGGCTCCGAGGCCAATGGCAGGAACATCGACACTGGGAAAGACAACCTGGGTGATTCTTGACTGATGGCTCTGCCGTTTGCTGAATGAATGAAGAGCATGAGGCTAGAAGAAGAGTCTTTAAGGTGGAGGCTGATGCCAAGAGATGAAGTCCTAATGGAGGTGTGGCCAAGCCAGTGAGTTTCAAGATCTAGGGGTGGGGGACAAGGGCATCCAAAGGGGATGAGTAAGCTAGGATTTAATTTCAGGGTAAGGGAGGTGACATATATGTGGACTCTACAAAATGAGTGTAGCAGAACAGAGAAACAGGACCTAATTCCTGAGAAACTTGGTGGCAAGGATAGGGTGGAGTGTCATCCCAGAAAGGCAACGAAGCTTTAAGTAAGTGGTCCTTCTTTGCCCTGATCACCAGTGCTCTGGGGGACACAGACGCATCCCTGGCACCCTGGAGGTCTGGGAAGATGTGGAGTAGTTAGGTTCTCAACTTCCCCATGGACCTCCAGTGGATACACCCTGCATGTGCAGCCTGGTAATGTGAAGGCTCAGCAGAGCTGTCTGCTATCTTGGAGCAAAGGTGGTTTTCAGACTCCAGACAGAGGACAAGGGCAACTAGCCAGCCCTCTAGCCCTTCCAGGGGAATGGCAGATTATAACCAACAGATTTCTAAACACTCAGTGTTCACGGCTGGAGTGGACCAGACTCCAGGCTCATGAAATGGCGGCAACCCAGAGATCCAGGTTATCAACCCAACCACGTCACTAAAAAAGCTCTATGTCCCTGAAGAAGGAGCCCTTTTCTTTAGGTTCCAATGCTGACAACTTTAAAATGAGTTGGCCTCAATTATTTCTTTATTTCCTTCTATGATCTTTTAATTCTCTGGCCATACCAGTAGAGTCACCCTGGATTGACCTTCATTCTGCTTGTGTTTCAGCTCGTGCACATCACTCCCCCTTGTTTCTTTGTAGATCTAAGGTGAGTCTCTCATCCTGCAACTGTAAAAATGGAAAACTGCAGTTCTGTCATGAAGGCACATTTAAGAAATATAGCTTCCTGAGGTAGCAAAACTGATACAACTATGAGTCAGCCAGACCTGGCTTGAGCTCAGCCAGACCTGCAGCTTCCCTGGGCATCAGCGTCCCTGTGTGCAACCTCACAGGATAATTGGAAGCGCCAAGAGATGCAGTGGATAGGCAAATGGCATACTAAGTATACACCCTACAGTGTGCTGTGCACACAGGAGGAGTTGAGGGTAAGAAAATTGTGACTGACGATGATGACAATAAAATTGTTGGGTCCTTGAAGTTAAAAGCTGTGATAAAAAAAAAAGTGTGATCATTAAAGGCAAAACTTTGCCTCTTCTATTTAAAACCTGGACGCCTCGAGATAGGGCTGCTGGAGGCTGCTACTGCTGGAATTCAAGGCTGTAATGCGCCAGAGGGAGCCAGGAAGGGGTTCAGCTTATGTTGATCTCAGGTGGGTCCTATCTCCTTCTGCAGGCAGCAGTGAGGGGGTAGGTAGATCAAGGTGTTTGCTGGGAGCCACGGCTCCCCAGAAAACTCGGCCAAGATGTTGGCTCCCTTCACTCCAGTAACAAAGACAACTCTGTTGATAAAAGACAGAGCCTTTGGGTCTAGGCTTCTCTTGATCTTGTGTGCTCTGTTGTTCGCCTGCAGAACTTACACACCTTGCCTTAAACAAAAGTTGAAACCCCTGGGAAGGCAGTGGGTGGTTAGGGTGGGAGGAAGGAGACCAGAAGGCAGTTTAGAAACGCACTGGAATGATGGCAGTTCTAATCCTAGCTCTGTTGCCAATGAACTCAGTTACCTCAGAAAGCAGCAGTCCTTTTCTGAGCCACAGTTTCTTTATCTGTGAAATGCAGGGTTCAACCTTGAGAAAAGAGGAGAGAAACCAAACCAGACTCACCACATTGACATCCACCCCTAGCTCAGGAGGCTTGGGATGAAAGGATCTCATTTCAGACACATCAACAATAGCTTCCATGACCCAGCCCCATCCGAAGAATGGGGGAGGGGCAGTTAAGGTGAAACAGGTGGAGCTAAGGTGGAGATATTTGTATTTCCTAAGAGGCAGACCCTCAGCCTTGAAAAACTCCCCTAGGAACTGGGCAACTGGGGAAAGGGAAAATAATAATGGCAGGAGTCAGCATTAATTGAGCACCAGCTTCTGACAGCTATCTTTCGTCCTCTCTCCCTATATGTTTCCAGAATTTATTTCTAGATATTCGCTATCTCATTTTTGCTCCTTTCTGGACATGCTTGTGCCCATGGCTAAACACAGTTGTAGTCTAGAACAGTCCTGGCTGTCTGTCAGAGCTACCTTTCTTAACTTGGACACTAATCCCACTAATTTGGCCTCAGATTGTGTTTGTCCTTTTAGGCAGCTGCTGCCTCACACTCTTGATGACTGCTTAGGTCCTGACCATCTAATCAGCCACTCCTCTAGATGTTTCCTTTATCGTTACTACAAATCAGCTCTTCCCATCCTGTCTTTGTGATTGATTTCTAGGCTCTATATGTAGAATTTGACATTTATCTGTGCTAAATTGCATCTTGTTGGTTCAGGTCCATTGTTCCCAGCTGTCAAGAGCATTTAAATCTACCATATTAGCTTCTTTTCCAGCTTTGTGTGGTAGTGTTGGGTAGGGGTGGAGGGTGGAGTTGGACGTGTACGGGCAGGGCTGCGTGGTTGCTGCTTTAAGGTCTGGCTCAGCTCAGAAAGGAGAAAGGGAAAAAAGCAGGACTGGGAAGGGTGGGGGTTAGGAAATGGGCCTGGCTTAGGGCTGGAACAGGATACACCAAGGGGCTCAAGAGAAGACATTTAACATGAGCTGGTAAATTTGGGATTGGTGGTAGCTTGCAAGACAGTTCAATGTGGAAGGTGGGACATTTGGCTGTTGTCCTAGGAAGATATCATACAAGAAGATCAGGGCACTAACAGTGAGACCCAATTAATGGCTGGTGAGACCCAGTCAATGGCTGGTAGAATAAAGGCAAGAGATCAATGCTCTGGAGGAGGTGGAGTGCTGTGAAGGACTAGTCAGAGTGTTAACTTACACTCCTCTCCCTCCATCACCTCTTATAGCCAATATATTGCCTAGACCTATTGGTTCTACTATCTGACTATCTTGCAGTTAGTCTTCTTTCCATGCTTCGCTTTTTATCCATGTTAAACATCACTGTGTATATTACTAAATGATCTCTTTGCATTCTCAATCCATCCCCCATATGATGACGCGACAGCACCTTTCAAACTTATAAGCCTGGCCACATTGCTTTATAGTTAAACCATCTTTAATGGTTCCCCACTGTCTTTACCATGAAGTACAAACTCCTCAGCATGTTGAAACACCCTCCATGGTCTGGTCCCTGCTACTTCCTAGATTCAACTTCAGCCCCATCCATCCCAAACAAACTTGAGACCTTAAATCTTGCTAGCCTTCCAGCCTTAGGACATTTTAGGTTCCTCAGGCTGGACTGCCCACTAACACTTCTGTCCTTCACCTGTGAACTCTTCCTGCCTGACAGCCTCCTCAGGAAAGTTCCCCTGGAGCTCAAGGTCCAAAGCCTGAGGTACCCCAACACAAGGGCAAGCCACTCTTCTGTTCATGACGTCAGCCCATTGCCCTAAATTTTATTACATAGTTTATTTATCTACCCCACTCACTAGACTGCAAGCTTCTGGAAAAAAAGAAATTGAATTTTGTTTATCTCTGCATATAACATGTGTCCAACAAGTTTTTGATGAAATGGAAATGAATATTAAGATTTTTAGCCATGCAGTCTGGGGTTAGAGCAGAGTCCAAAGATACTGGGATCTAGAACTAGAAGATAGTGCTGAGACTAGACAAAAAAACAAAAACAAAAATGAGAGAGAGAGAGAGAGAGAGAGAGAGAGAGAGAGAGAGAGAGAGAGAGAGAGAGAGAGAGAAATTATGAAAAGAATCAGGCTTTAGGGCCACTAAAACAAGGGTTATTATTGCTGCTACCTTATAACTATATGCTTTAGCATAAGTTCATTGTTCTCTCCGAGCTTCAGTCTTTTCATATGTAACATGGGGATAATGATGCCTGGCTTCGAGATAATGTAAATAAAAACACACCTCACTCAGTGCCTGGCATGTGACATGTACTCAGTAAATGCGGCTACCTTGGTTGTTATGCTGAGAAAATGTAAGTCAGCAGGACAGGACATCATCTTTCCTGTAGGAGTCCAATTGTCATCAAATATCCCTTTAGTAAATTAGAGCAAATGAGGATACAGGATCTTAATATCCAGAACTAGGAAAGACTCATCCTGAGGTCTTCATTGGGACAGCTGGTCAAGGAGCCTGGAGCACTCAGGCCAGATTCTCAGGACCCCCTCACCCTCCTGGGCTAGAATCTCACTCCCAACATCCACTCTGCATTCGTCCTTTTAACACAGTGTTTTTCTTGGTCTCTAGAAATTCTGTCTACAACACTGCCTGTGACAGACAGGTGGAAGCTTCCAAGATTTCACTTTATTTTCCATTAGCTCCTTTTGAAATGTAGGCCTTCCTGTAGAGAGGCCCCTTGAGACCCAATGCCGAGATAGAGGGATGGCTGCAGCCCAGTCCTCTCAGCAGCACCCTGATAAACCATTGTTCTGGTTGTTTGCATCCTGGGGGAGGTAATTAATCTCATCTCACATAAACAGTTTCCAAGGTTGATATTTTCTGATTTCCTACCCAGGTTCTAAAGTTCACTCTCTTTTGTTCACTGTTCATTACGTTCATATGTCCATGATGGCATCCTCTTATGCCAGGGGTCAGTAAGCTTTTTTTGTGAAAGCCCAGAGAGTAAATATTTTAGGTTTGGGGAAGCCTATGGTCTCTGCCACATATTCTTTGTCAAAAATTTTTGCAAACTTTTAAAATGTAAAATCATTCTTAGCTTGGGCTTGCACAAAATCAAGTCAAGGTCTAAATATTACCCCAAACTAGATGGCCATAGTTTGTTGACCCCTGCCTCACACCACTCACTAAATAAATGTATTTATAAATGTATTTCTCTCTTCTTCCCACCTCTGTTTTTTCCCTTCTCTCTCCTTCCCTTCACATCTCTTCCTTCCTGTGCTCCCCTCCCTCTTTCCCCCTCTCTCCCTCTTCTTTCCCTTCTCTTCTATGTCCCTCCTCCCTCCCTCCTTCCCCCACTACAACATTTACAAAGTATTTACTAGACTTTGGGTGCTGTGCTGTACTAAGAGACATACAGATGAGTAAAATAAGACTCCTCAAGTAATTTCCAGTATTTGAGGCAATCAAGCCTGTAACAGCAGCTAGCAACGTGCATGAACATGAATGGCAACCTATTGGCATTAACAACAAGAGGCAGGGGTTCGGCAATGAGTATTACCTGGTGTGATAAGTATTATCTCAGGCCAGCACACAGCAGGCCATGGAGCCAAGAGGGGAGAGAAAAAAGAGGGGCCTGCCTGCATGGTGGGCAGATCCCAGGGAGATGAGATTGGAAATTGAACCTCAAAGCAAGATTCTCCTCAGCAGTGCTTTCCAAGCAGGAGAAACATTTAAGGAAAGAGGTGAAGACAGGAAAGTATGTGACTTGTTTGAGGAGAAAAATTCACAGGAAGTCAGGTGGGGGTCCAGACCATTTGTGAAGATAAGACCACAATCTCTGGAGCTAGAGCTGGTTAAAATCTCAATTCTCTCATTCACTGGTGAAGCCTTTGGGTTAGTTCTTTAAGCAATGTAAGCTTGTTTGTTTTTTGCTTTTCTTTTTTTTTTTTTTTGATTTGTCAAATGAGAGAAAATAGTGCCTCACTTAGAGAAATGTTGAGAGTTATATGTGAGTTAGTGAATGTAAAGTACATAACATGTTGCCTGGTACAGAGTAAGTGTGTAATACATGTCAGACGTTCTAATGAAGAGATGGGAGGCAGGTAGTACTGAGTCTGGCTGTCGGCACCAGGTCGGCACTTGCCTGAACTAACTTTAGACTTTAACAGACAGGCAATGAGACCCTTTAAACATTTTAAGCCAGGGGCATCAGAATTGGTCTGCCTTAGATTCTAATCTTTCTGACTATGGACATTGGTCTATAGGGCAGGTGTGATGATTCCCACTTCACAAATTAGAAAAGTGAGGTTTAGAGAACTTAAATGACCTCTTCCTCAAGGTTAACTGGCTCCTAAGAGCAGACCTGAACCTGATCTCCTGAACCCCAAATTCTACACTCTTCCTCTCCCAACTGCTCACTCACCAACTGACGGCATCATGCCAGCCTCACCCTGGCTCCAATTAACAGACAAATCAGAAGCGGCTGGCGGGGCTCCGTGCCTGCTGCAGTTGTGTTTATCATTCATCAGTGGAGAAAAGAGATGTGCCAGGCTGGTGAGTCAGACCCGCGCAGATAGTAGATTTAAGGTGATGTGTCCTAGAGGGCTGGTCTTAGAGACTATAATTTGGATTGTCGAATATGCTTAGGAACAGAATATTTCAACAATTCACTGCAAACTGAATATAGCCCTTACCCGGGGAGAGCTTTGAGTACTTGAGGAACTGCTGAAAGCAAGGCTAGCCCTGGAGTCTAGAGGCCTGGATTCTGCTCCCAGCCTTGCCAGCACACTCTGTTTTTTATTTCTGGGCTTCAGCCTCCTTTTGTGTAAAATGAGGAGTTTGGGAAAATTCAGTTTAGTAGTAGGTAGTGTAATAGTGAGGCTATGGCAAGATTCAGATCTTTTCTCTTTAAACGCACCTCCAGTGGGAGGAAGCAGCTACGGTGCAGTAAAGAGTCGAGTAGAGAATCTGCGGCTCTTACCCATGACTTGCTGTGTGACCTTGGACTTTTCCAGGCCTGTCTCTGAACCTCAGTTTTCACATCTGTATGTCAGGTGTCTTGGACCAGAGCAGAGATGAGCTGTGGGCTAACTCTGATGTGTGGTTGAGACTAGACAGATCTATTGTTCTAATTGTCCTCCATCTTGTTAGTGAGCCAACACTAAAGAATTGAGAGATTTCATATCCAAGCCCAGATTCCTAAGTTCTCTTGAAAACACAGAAGGCTTAGCCAATCTGGGTCCTGTTCATACCAGAATCACATATGGAAGTGGGCGGTGATTGCTTCCTTTGGATTGGTGTTGATGTGGTAATCCCACCATTACCACACAGCCCCCTGGACTCATTTATGTCACCTGTCTCTGGAAGCAGCAGTGCATGCAACCCCCAGACAAGGGTCTGTTCATATGCACCCTCTGCCCATAGGCACTGACATGCCACTCTGTTTCCATAGCTGACACCCAGCCCCTTTGGGGGGGGGCCATACACCCTCCCCTGATAAGACCACAGATGTCTGCTTAGATGACTGTATTATAACACATAGGAATTATTGCACTTGTCATGTATAAATTTTTATTAGCATAATGAGCATACTTTTCCAAATTCCTAGGCCCTCTTGAAGATGCTCCCGTAAGGGAGGTAAGCCGTCCTACAGCAGGATCCCCACCCTCCCTCTCCACATGACGTCCTTGCAGCCCTACCGCTCCAAGACTCTGTGGCTGTCACCCCAGTGCTTTGGTTCATCAGCCATATCCAGAGAGTTGAATCTCCGTACAAAAACAGAGTAAGGGGAGACCAAAACTGCAAGCAGTGACTCTCAAAGAGTTGACATTTTGTTTACTAAAAACTGTTTTCATTTTTTGCTCCTACTCAGCCTTGTTTCTTTAGCTTCAGAGACACATATCCAAATTCTTCTTGGATGGTTCATTTGGATAAAAAGCGGTCACCTCAATCTCAGCGTGTCCTAACTAAACCCATGGCCTTGTCCCTATCTCTGTCTTTGTTCCTTTGCTTTGTTTTCCTATTTCATTAAATGGCATCTCGCAGTCGCCCAAGCCCAAAATGGGTATTATCGTAATTTCTCCCTGTCTGTCACACTTCCTAGCCCATCGCATACCAAGCTGTAGTGATTACACATATGCCAATCCCCGAATATGTCACTTCTTTCTAGTCTCACTGCTTACATCCAAGTCCAAGTCCAAGTTACCACTGTCCCTTGCCTAGACCCCTGATTAGCCTCCTAACTTGATATCCCCTGATCTATGCTACCATCTTCCAATTAGTCCTATTCCACATGCCGGAATGGTTTTTGAAAAACCCAAATCTGATCACAGCATGCCTCTCTTTAAAACATCTTCAGGACTACTTATAGACTTCAGGATAAAGTCCCATGTAGCTAACAAGGCCTACATGCGTCTGCAGGATCTGGGCCCTCTGTATGCAGTGGGCATGGAGGAGCCGCCCTTCTTGCAAGGTTCACACTCACTGGAAGAACTAAACTGGAGCTTCCAGGTAGAAGACCATGGAGATGGAGTAGCACCAGCCATAGTCGTCAGGAGGCCCCATGCACAAGCTCATCTGGGGCTCCAGGGGCTAAGCCTGACCCACATCAGGGTAAAACCTTCCAGTCACTCTGTGTGCTGAGAGAGGAGAATAACCTTGAAGTCAGGGCAGGCTCCTTAAAGATTCACCTTTAGGGGTAGAGCCTCTAGGAAGTGACATCACTATTTTGACTTCAGAGCAGGAAGACAGACTCCCCATATCCCAGATTCCAAGGCTGGTCACAGCTACACACAACCTGACCCCTGACCAGTTGCCCCTGGTCTTAGAACCATAAGACTAGAAATTAGAACACCTATTTTCACTTATTATCATTGTTCTTGCCTGGTACTGGGCCTGGAGAGTTATAACTTTAAAATAGATGAGTATTTAAAAAAGTAAAAGGAGAAAAAGATAGATGAGTGAGTCCAGGAGGAAGTGAAGGGGAATTCACAAGATTTTAAGAGAGCACAAGGTCCTGTCATGGCTACATTCTCTGCTCCCTCCAGCCCTGGCCCACGTTCATAGATGCCCCAGGCTGCCTTCAGTGTCTGGGTTTACCCTTCCAACCTGGCTCTCCCTCTCAGGCCAACCTTCTCTAATATGGCCCACTGGGACAGCTACCATTACTCACCACCACCACCATTCGGAAAAGAGTCCATCAACATTTATCCATGGGATGGTGACCTCTTTCTTTTGAAGAGTTTTGGCCATGAATGGAATATAGTTGATAGCTATCAGTGCCAGCAGGTAGCCCTAGTCATTACTTTCTACAGGAAAGAAATCTGAGGACCAGGAAAGGGAAGTGACCTGGCTGAGGTGAAAGTGATGGGTTTAGCTCCAGAATCAGGTATCTTGTTGTCAAGTCTAGTGTTCATTGCATTATATCAAACAGTCTGCTTAATCAATTCTACAAAGAAATAGAATGCATCTCTATGATATCAATTTTACCTAGACTTTAACATGAGAGTCTTGGAAGCGAGTATAAGTGAAAAGGGTGCTGGCACTGTGGGACTGTGGAAAGAAGAAGAATGATTCAGATTGAAAGTGGAATACTTTTGTTGTTTTCTAATCCATTAATTTTAACTTTTATTTTCATTAAATCCCACCTCCTGTGTTGTTCTTCACTTATTTTATGGCTCTTTATCTAATTTCTGAGGTTGAGTACTTATTGCCATTATTTTCAGCTTCTCACAAAAAATAATGAAAGCACTGAAGGCTAGAGAATGTCCTCTGAGCACAGCTTTAGCTATATCCCACAGGCTTTGATATGGAGTCTTCTCTTTGTTACTTTCTATAGAATATATAACTTCTGTTCTTTTTTTCCTTTTTGAGCCAAGGATTACTTAGAAATATTTCTTAATTTCAAAATAGTTAAGGTTTTTGTGTAGCATTTTTTATAATTTCTAAAATAAAATACCTATCGATATAGCTGCCTAGAGACAGAACGAAAAGGAGTTGGCACCAAGGAGAAGAGAAGCAGTTATAACAACTTTCCAACTTCTGGCTGCTGCCAGCTGGGTTTGGCATTTAGGTTCAGCTTCCACTGATTTGGGGGGAAGAATAAGCAGGAAGAAGCTAGGGAGCAGAACCCCATGATGTCCTCAGTTCAATATCTGTTCTTTAGTCTGCTTTCCAGGCTGTTTGGGTGTAGGGAGGGAACCACCACTGACTTCACATTATGAGATCAGCTAATATGGGCACCCACCATGCCAGAAACTCTACTGAGTGCTTGACAAGTGGGAACTCATGTACCCCATGGCAGACATCTTTCCCATTTGACAGAGGTGGACACTGAGTCCTAAAAGGCTGTGGGCAATTTTCTCAGGTTATGCAGCTGAGAACTAGACACAAACAGATTTCTCTGGCTCCTGAGCCTTTGCCTTACTCTATATACTACTCTAGTCCAGTTTTGACACTTCTCTACCCCTGCTACCACTTAGAATTTTTAGATGAGGGAACTGAGGCCCCAAGTTTCAAGGGACTTAGACATCATCACAAAGCTAGTGCATGGCATGGCAGAGCCCAAATGAAGTTGGAATTAAAACCAGCAAGAACACATGTTCACCTGTCCTGCCATCCTGATTCTCTCCTCCCTCCATCTCCCCATCTTCCCTCCACATCTCCCTCGCTCTCATCCTAGTCCTCCAGTTCCTAACAGGGGAAAAATAAAAAGTGTGGTAGGAATAAGGGGCAGACAAAGGGCAAAGAGGATATAGAGGGAATGCTTTGCTTTGGGACAGGAAACTGACAAGAAAAATAGACTCTTCTAGGCTGAGCCATTCCTAGTCACCCCTTGGAACTTCGTATTGCCCATATTGACCTTTCTGGGGCATTTATTTACCTAATGACCAAGAATTATGGATAATTTTTTGGAATGGAATCTCATATCATTACAATTGATCACTTAAGGAGTTTTATGATCTCGCTGCTGGGAACTGGGATTGTAAGCCAGAAAAGGTCATGTGGTCTTGGAAAGGCCACCTTGCCTTTCTCTTCCCCTGTGGGCTGCTCCCTCCTCTTCTCTAACTCATACCTTCTCTCCTTCCTGGATTCACTGATTCTCTCACTTGGTGTTATGGCTGTGTGGCCCTGGAAAAGCCATTCGTCCTCTGTGAGTCTTACTCTTTGCTCTCCTTGGGAGCGAGTCCTTGGTCCTTTCTCCCAGACTCTCTCACTTCCTTCAACTTCTGTGCCCACCCTCAGCACCACCACCTTAGGCATAATGCTTTCTCTTCTACTGGGTTAGTGGAGGTGTGCCCAGCATACCACAGGGCCAATAAGTACTTACTGACTAAAGGAGTGAATGAATGCATAAATAAATGAATCACAGGATTATGGCTGTCCCATTGGAACTTGGCAGGAGGGGGAAAAGAGGGAAGTAAACAAAGCAGAGAAATTGCTCTGTAGTTGTTTCCACTGCTTGGCTGGGGCAGGGATGGAAGGGGAGCATATCCTGTCCTAGACCGTCCAGACAGACCAATACACAGGCCTTGGCTGGCTCTGGGCCTTTGTTTCAGAAATGCAGGCTGTCTTTGAGGCCTCAGTTGCAGATCCAAAGGCAGCCACGAATTTTCACAGCCTGGTTGTCAAGCACAGATCTGGCACCAACATTACTCCATGGCCCCTTGGCATTTTTAGACCCACGAGTTTAACATCTTTCAACCTGTTTTCTCATCTATAAAATGAAGATAACAATACCCACATGTTGTAGTAAGAATAAAACAAGATAAGAAATATAAAGTGTTAGCAGAGGGTCCAGTGCCGATACAGTCTGTCTTCCCTTCCACCACTATTTTCAGTGAGATCTATCTTGTTTCAGGCCTTGTCTGACTCTCAGCCTCCACTTCTTTGTGCCACAGCCAGGGTTGTGGGGGCCTCTGCCACAGGTTTAGCTCTGCTCATGGTTCCCAGAACCAACCCTGAGGTTTAAACAGCTCTACACTCCACTTGGAGACTTGCTTGCTGACCTCATTCTGAATAATGCAGAGCATGGTGCCCAGCTGGGTCCAGCTGGGTGGAGCCCAGAGCTGTGTTGGAGGACACGCCTGAAGACCACCATGGCCCCAGCAGTGTCTGTCTTCTCTGCACACACCCAGCACTTCCAGTCTGTATCCCTTATTTGGAAATTAACAAAGTTATTCAGCATAGTGTGAGTGAGTGTGAGCGTGCGTGTGTTATGTGCATGTGTATGTGTGTTGCTGTAGTAGTTTCTTCAGATAGACTAATGGTTTTCAACCTCATTACACATTAGAATCTCCTAGAAAGACTTTTTGAAATGCTGATACCCAGGCCCTTTCCCAGAGCCTGTGATTCAGTTGGTCCAGAATGGACTCTGGGCACTGAAACTTTGAAGTCCAGCTGATGTTGAGAAGAATCAGATTATATGTGGGCTCCCCAGAGTCAGGGATGTAGCTTTACCCATTTTTGTCTCCTCCAAGGATCTTAGGTTAATACCAACTGCACGTTAATAATCAGGAGTCACCCTCTCCGGGATGCTTTGACCAGTATCCATCCCTCCCTCCTGGAACAGATGCTGTGTGTCCCTTTTACTGCTCGAAGCTTGATTTCCTGTTTTCCTGGCTAGCTGCTGCTCTCCATAGACATGGGCTCAGCCCTAGGGCAGGAGCCAGACTCTTGTCCCTGGATCCTTTGTCAAAGTCATCACACATCAGAATGTATTATTGCCACAAGGATCTAGAAACACCTTTTTCCCTTTTTATAGTCTCCCTGATTGATTGTTAATGAAGCCCCTCCTTCCTTCTAGATATTGTTTCTCTGCTCTTGTCTCTGGAGGCCTCACAGCCCTTGTGTTAGTTACCTCTGGCTGTGGAACAGGTTACTTCACCACTTAGCATTTTAAAACAGCACACGTTTATTAGCATACACGGTCTCTCTGGGTCAGGAACAGGCAGCAGCTGAGCTGTGTGGTTCAGATCCGGGTCTCGCCTGAGGGTGCAGTCAGGACGGCAGCTAGGGCTGCAGTATTTAAAGACTGATTGGGGCTGAAGAATCTCCTTTAAGCTCCTCACATGGCTATTGGTAGGAAGCTTCGGTTAATATCACAGTGGCCTTTCCATAAGGTTGCTCATGACACGGCCTTCCTAAGAGCTTTGGATCCAAGAGACAAAGGACACTAGCAAGTGAGAGACCAACTAAGCAGGGAGCCATTCTTTTTAATACATAAAGTCATTTTCTCACAAGGCACAGAGAACAATGCTGGTACAATGTGAGGGGGATGACACAAGGAGGCAAGATCATTGCAGGCATTTTGGAGAGGGACCACCATGAACCCTATGCAGAAATCAGACCTGAAATTCCAGACAGGGCATCCTGTTCTTGTCCTGATATTTTAGCATCATCCTCTTGAACTTCAAACATATATTGACCCTTCCAATGTATGGGGAACAGTGCAATTTCTTCATAAATTTCATCGTGGCCCCTTTTTGATCTTTTTGGTCAAGGGCTAATAGGATAATGCTCCCCTGGCTCAGCCCCAAACTCCTTAATAACATCTGAACTCTCTGTAGAAAACTCATAAATTGAGACCCAGGAATAAACCAGAAGTTTAGAACATCTCCAGAGTGTGAACTTTTTTTTATGGTCATGACATTAAGACAGTGGGAGTGGGAGTCAAGGAGAGATTGAAGAATGCTGCTCATGTGGGCTCCCAAGGGGAAGAGGGTGAGTTAATGGAGACCCATCCCTTGGGCATGCATGACAGAAGGCAAGAAGGCAAGATGAGAGGCGAAGCCAACCCTGAGATCAACTGGGGCCACGTTCTCCAAGGGAGGCTGCGGGGTGTGCTACAGGGAGGAACGAACCCCAAACTCAGTCAGAGCTGGGTGGTTTTCATTTCTGCTTTTTACCTACCATGTGACCTCCATGGAGCCTCAGTTTCCTCATCTATAAAATGAGTTCATTGAACTAATATATTTCTCTTAGACTATTTTTAAAAATTGTGGCACCTTCATTATCCAAATTAAATTTTATAACCAATGAGGTTAATACAGTATTGCTGCCTCATTACAATCTAAAATAAACAATATTATGAGAGCTACCTGCTTTTTACGCACTCGTGCTTAGAAGATGCTTAAAGCTGTTCTTAAATACATGAACTTTGCAAACATGAACTCATTTAATCCTCACAATGGCCCTATATTTTCAAATCATCATCCCATTTTTCAGAGGTGGAAGCTGAAGAACAGAGAGGTGAAGTAACATGCCCAAGGTCACACAGCTTATAAGCAGCTTGAACTCAGGTAGGGAGTCCCCAGGGCTCTGTTCTTGGTCCCTCTGCTGAATAAATAGAAGCACATTTGCTCCAGGGGAAGTGAAGGAGGAAACTGGAAGCCCCCTGATTGGCCCCTTCTTTCTCCCTCTTCTCCCACTGACACTCTCAAGCACAGTTACAGGCCCCTAGCACTTGTGGAGCTTTTCTGTTTGACTCTGACCCTCAATGAGCTATGACTGTATTTCTCTAAGTGGCCCTGCAGGCACTGGCATCAGATTCATCTGGGATGCTTAGCAAAATACACAGACTTCTAGGCCACCTTCCAGGTCCACAGGATCCAAATCTCTGGTTGGAGCCCAGGAACCTCCATGTTAATAGGCTCACTGACGAGGAAGAACTGTGGCCTCATGAGTGAGGGTGGGCAGCTTGAGCACAACCACTTAGCTTAAAAAGGTCTGGAGTTAGCAATTTCCTTAAGTGGGGGGAAGACCAAGGTCTGACAGTTTGGCCAGGAGTCTTACCTGCTTGGGTCTCTGAGGGTGTGGGGGTACCATTTGTCATACATGACCTCACCTCAGGCCACTCACCTGGGGCATGGTAACCCAGAGTGAGCAAGGATTTCCACTTGATCAGGAGCAAAGCCTGTGGTCTGGTCATTGTGACATTCTAGGCCACTATTAATCTGTACACCTGCGAACACACCGGTGACATGAAAACAGTTTTATACTTTGGAGAGAAAACAATTTTCATTACTGTTCAGCATGATCCTGGAATCAGAGAAACAAATGGTATTCCACAATCATGTGCTAATTATCGTTATTTCTGGAGATTGCTACCGCCCAGGGACTGATGACAAGCTTGACTGCGAGAGCATCTTGCAGCAGAAAATCTGGCTTCTCACGGCCTCTTCCGGGGGACTTCTTGGCTGATAGTTTTGGGGGAAAGTCATTAATAGAGATGCTGTGGCCACAGGGTAATTGCATTGTGCTCACGAGAATAGCTGTTCCACATAAAAGAAACCCTGCCTGAGCAGAAAAGAATAAACAGGATACAGAACAGAAAGACTGGGAGAGTGGATAAGCATTCAAATCACTTTTATTTTCATCCTGGTGTCTGGACCAGGAGAATGTACTCCCTTCCGCCATGGTTTAAGCCATAGATATACAATGCCCTAATATCTTTTCAGAAAGTGACATCTGCAGTGGTTTTTGGGTTACGTGGGCAGTCCTATTAATTAATATGCCAACTGTGTTCAACATGCAGGGTGTCAAATGACCCTCCAGGACGAACAGTTTGGTTAGTTGCCACTAGAGGGAAGCATTGAGTTCATGTTCTGACTAATCCCTTCACACAGGGATGGATGGACAGGAACAAGTGAGGGGCCTGGAAGCTTGAGCTTCATTTGGTTCACACAAATGTGCCTTTGGGTCTCACCTGTATTTTTATTTTGGAGTGCTGAGACAGCAGGGAGTTCTTTTTTGAGGAGGCTGCCTGTTCCCCAAGGAGAAATTACAAAGGGCTTTTCAAAATTTATATTCAGGCTCTGGGATTAAACCTGTGGAACCAAGAAGGTGGAGGATTCTTGCCTCACCCTTTTGAGTGTGTGGATACTGGAATGATAGCAATCTACTTTTGAAAAGCCAAAATTTCATCTAGAATAGGAGAAAGTCAGAGAGAAGGTGCTGATGCTGGCAGAATGGATTATGTCAACCAGAAGTCTGAATAATAATAATAATACCAATGCTACTACTACTACTAATAATAGACATTACCAAAAAAGAAAATTATAGGCCGATATCCCTGATGAGTATAGATGCAAAAATCCTCAACAAAATATCAGCAAACTATATTCAGTAATACATTAAAAAGATTATATACCATGATTAAGTGGGATTTATTCCTGGGATACAAGGTTGGTTCAAATTTTGCAAATCAATTAATGCGATACACCACATAGACAAAATGAAGGATAAAGATGATATGATCGTATCAATAGATGCAGAAAAAGCACTTAACAAAATCTAGCATCTGCTTATGATAAAAAAAACTCTTAGCAAAGTGGGAGTAGAGGAAATGTACTTCAACATGATAAAGGTGACATAAGACAAATCACAACTAATGTCATACTCAACAGTGAAAAGCTAAAAACGTTTTCCTTAAGATCAGGAGCAAGACAAAATGTCCACGTTCACCACTTTTATTCAACATAATATTGGAAATAGTAGCCAGAGCAATCAGACAGGAAAAAGAAAAAAAAAAGGAATTCAAGTTGGAAAGGAAAAAGTAAAACTGTCATCATTTGCAGATGACATGATACTGTGTATAGAGAATCCTAAATATTCCACCAAGAAACTATTAGAATAGATCAATGAATTAAGTAAAGTAGCAGGATACAAATTAATATTCAGAAATTAGTTGCATTTTTATATACCAAGAGAAATTAAGAAAATCCCATTTACAATTATATATTTAAAAATTCTTAGTAATAAATTTAACCAAAGAAGTAAAAAAGGACTTGTACTTGGAAAATTATAAGACTTTGAAGAAAGAAACATTATTAAAATGTTTGTACTACCCAAAGCAATTAATAGATTCAATGCAATCCCTATCGAAATACCAATAACATTTTTCACAGAAGTAGAACAAATATTATAAAATTTATATGGAACCTTAAGAGACCCCAAATAGCCATAGAAATCTTGAGAAAGAAAGAAGAACAAAGTTGGAGGTGTCACACTACCTGATATTAAACTATACTAAAAGGCAATAGTAAGCTAATCAGCAAGGTACTGGCATAAAAACAGACACATACATAAGTGGGACAGAAGAGAGAGCCCAGAAATAAACCCATGCTTAAATAGTCAATTTATCTGTGAAAAAGAAGGCAAGAGTATAGAATGTGGTAAAGACAGTCTATTCAATACATGGTGTTGGAAAAACTGGACAGATAAATGTGAAAAAATCAAACTAGACAATCTTCTTACACTATATACAAGAATAAATTCAAAATGGATTAGCGACTTATATGTAAGATCCAACATCATAAAACTCCTAGAAGAAAACATAGGCAGTAAACTCTCTGACATTCCTCTTAGTAATGTTTTTATTTTTATTTTTTTTATATATTTGCTCAGACAAGATAAACAAAAGAAAAAATAAATAAATGGGACCACATCAAACTAAAAAGTTTTTGCACAGTGAAGGAAACCATCAACAAAACAAACCATAACCTACTGAATGAGAGAAGATATTCACCAATGATACATCGAATAAGGGGTTAATATCCAAAGCTCATAAAGAACTCATGCAACTTAACACCAAAAAAACTAACAATACAATTGAAAAATGGGCAGATGACTTAAATAGACATTTCTCCATAGAAGAAGATATACATATGTCCAAGGGACATAAGAAAAGATGCTTGACATCACCAATTATCAGAGAAATGCAAATTAAAACCACAATGAGACATTGCCTCATATTTGTCAGAATAGCTATCATCAATAAATCAACAAACAAGTGATGATGAGGATGCGGAGAAAAGGAAACCCTCATGCACTGTTGGTGGGATTGCAATTTTGTGCAGCCACTATAAAAAACAGTATGGAGGTTCCTCAAAAAATTAAAAATTAGAACTACCTTATGAACCAGCAACACCATTACTGGGTATTTATCCAAAGAAATCTAAAACACTAATTCGAAAAGATAATGTACATCTATGTTCATTACAGCATTATTTACAATAACCAAGATATTGAAGCAACCAAAGTGCCCATCAACAGACAATTGGACAAAGAAGATGGGATGGATATATATATATATATATATATATATATATATATATAT
This sequence comes from Macroglossus sobrinus, assembly GCA_004027375.1. Classification (NCBI taxonomy): domain Eukaryota; kingdom Metazoa; phylum Chordata; class Mammalia; order Chiroptera; family Pteropodidae; genus Macroglossus; species Macroglossus sobrinus. The sequence continues at coordinate 104,168 of PVKZ01002254.1, read as the reverse complement.
ATATATATATACACACACATACATACACACAATGAACTATTACTCAGCCATAAAAAAAAAAGAAATCTTACCATTTGCGACAATTTGTTGGGCCTGAAGGTTATTATGTTAAGTGAAATAAATCAAACAGAGAAAGACAAATACCATATGATCTCAGTCATATGTGGAATCTAAAAACCAAAATAAACAGACAAAATAGAAACAGACTCTTAGATCCAGAGAACAAACTGATGGTTGCCAGATGGGAGGGGGTTGAGGGGCTGGGTGGAAAAGGTAAAGGGATGAAGAAAAAAATAATATCATCGAGGCAGCTGACACATGCTTACCATGGATCAGACACTACCAGGCAAGCAGGCACCGCACAAGTGAAGAACCTGAGGTTCACTAATGTCAACACAGTTGTGTGGCTTAGTTTCAGACTGAGTGTAGGACACAGGTCTGGCTGAGTGCATACAGCACTTTGCCTCCTGGGTGGAAAGTAGAGAATAAAGGTCTCTGGGACTTGGTGAGGGCCCAACATCTCAGTGGGATTGAATGAGTCCTTGAGCCCTGTGTTAGGAGGTGGGAAGTAATGAGCCCTGCCACCTGAAACCAGACTTGTTGACAGCATTCATCCTTGAGTGCAACGGCCATGGTGACTGCAAGGGGTGGGGGTGAGGAGGCCCAGTTGTGGCTAAGGGAATGATGGACCCACTGGACCTCCAGCATCTTGGAGACTGAAGAAGCCATACAGGTCAGCCCCTCCAAGCAGAACACACAGAGGACATCCACCAGGACAGGATTCCCATGAGAGCTTGTTAACGGGGTAGAAGAGATGAGCTAGGATGTTGGACCAGACTCAGAGCTGAATGGGGTCTTGGAGAATCTTCTAGTCTAGTCTCCCCACAATATGGGTGAAGAAACTTGCATCTGGGAGGGGAAGGAACTGCTCACATCACATAACCTGGTGATGGTACCACGGGGACTGGAGCCCAGTTCCTGCCCCTGGTGTCATAACCTATTCTCAACACCTCACTCCACCTCACAAAACCTGAGTCTTTTTCCAGCTCCTTAGAGCCCTGCTGCATGGTCTCTGAAGATGCCTGGCACGTTCCCAGGCTGATGCTCTGAGTGGGCCCAGCAGGCAGGCCCCTCTTCCTATTAGCTGGCTCTTTGTGGGGAGAGGTGCCTGTTGACACTGTGAGTTGTGCTCTTAGGCTGGGGCTGGGGGGCCCTCTGCTGGGCAGCCACTGCCTGACCCACAGGAAGGGGAAGGAAATGAAGTGGGGCACTGAGTTAAAAAAGGCTGGCTGGGCTGGGGCCTCGAGCCTGACACAGGTGTGCAGGGTCAGTGATGTCAAAATTGTGACCTGAGCCACCTGTCTCACAGGTGTTCCTTTCTGTCGCTGTGGTCTCTGATAGGAAGCCTTGTGCCCTCTGCTCAGGACTCCTGCGTGAGGCCGCCCCTCTGGGCCCCTAACTCTCCAGTCTGTTTCCTATTCTCTTCCATTCTGGGTCCCATTAATATGACATTGACTCTTAAAGGGTAAATGAATGATTTCCCTCTTGCCCCGAAGGGCTACTTTTGCAGAAACCAGGTCTTACCCCAAAGGAGAGGCGAGGCCCACTGTTTTTGAAGAGCCACGAGTTTGGCAGTCATTCTGACCTTGGTTGGCCCTTACTAGTTTTTTGACTTTGAACAATACATCACACCTCTGACCCTATCTCCTCATCTGGAAAGTGGGAATAATTCCTGTCTCCCAGAGTTGCCTTGGGTATTAAGTGAGATAATGTCATCAAGTGTCCACCACAGGACTCAGTAACTATTCATTTCCTTCACGGAGATCCTCAGGTTTTTCATCTGTGAAATTGAAATTCTTGTCTGTCCTACATGATTGCAGCCTGGAGAATTGTGCTTTGGAAATCAGAAAGTGCTACACTAATCCAAGTATTATTTTTATTTGAGGTGTTGTGAATTTCTGCAAGAGGAGACCCAGGGGAGGGCCACCTCTAGTGAAGACCTCAAAGTTCACGGGTAGGGGAGGTGATCTACACAGCAAGTCTGGTAACAAGAAGTGTCAGGACACCCATGCACTTAGCTGGGCCTGGGTCTTCTCTTTGCACATCTTTTTTTTTTTTTTTTCTCTTAGGGAAAAGGGGAGTTTTGAGGCTAGCTTGGAGTTCAACCTCCAGCTCTAGTCTTATTGCCTCTGTGACCTTGGGCATATACTTGGCCTCCCTGAGCCTTCCTTTCTTTATTTCTGATATAGGGATAACGAACCTCCTCCAGAGCATTGTTTAAAGGTTTACAGCAGCAGGATGTGTATGTAACCCTGGCACAGGTCTTAGCTCCTAGCAGGTGCCCCTTTCCATGTGGACACCAAATCATGAAATTCTTCTTTCCACTTGGTACAAATAATCCCGAAGCCATCCAGTTCTGTGCCATTTCCTGGGCTTGAGAAGCCCTTCTGTGTTAACCCTGCCAGGCAGTCGTCTGATGACTGCTGATGCACCTGAGGGCACACCGCTGCACAGGGTGGCACCTCTGAGCCACTCAGGTGGAGGGGAAGTTCCTATGGTAATGCTGTGGATTCTGTCTCCATGCAATTCTCACCCACTGGTAGAGACTCGGGATTTATCGACTCTGTCTTTCTCTAAATCACCTGTTCAGTGACCCTGAGTCTTCTTGTCTTTGTCAAGCAAATCCTCACACGGATCAACCTTGAACTCCCCCAGCTCCTTTCAGCTTGGAGCTTCGACTTCCAGGTCTCTACATGCCCCAGGGTCAATGCTGACCTTGGCAGGCAGCACCTCTGTGGCCTTGGATCCACAGCCTGGGTTCATGAATCCTCTGACTGCTTGAGGCTCAGCCTCTGAGCTCTGTATAGCTCTAGATGATCCCTTTCCCCAGCAGCTCTGCCTTCACTTAGGAATGCACTGAAACAGACAGTTGTGCCTTATATACAAACACTGTATATATGATCCCCTTCTAGTCCTCCCAACATGACTTCAGGGTAAATATTGTTATTCCCATTTCACAAATGAGGAAATGAAAGCTCAGAGAGATTTAGTGACTTGCCCAAGGTCACACAGACAACAAATTGTAGAACTAGGAGTAGAAGCCTGATCTGTTTGATTCTGGATGGAAGTATGAGTTCTCTCCACATGGGCATGATAGAAAAGGGAATTTATGCAAACCAAGGCAAGTCATCTCTCACTGCTATGGTTTCTATATTTTCTGGATTGAAGGGTTGAAGCGTGGGTACCTGTGGCTTGCTGAGGGGCAGTCAGAGCTCAGATGTTACATAGCTCAAATAACTAGGCAGCATCCTAACAGACACCAAGATGCTGCCCTTGTAACCCATCCAGTGTTGAGGTGTTAGCTGGTGCAGCAGATGGGCTGTGCTGGGTCACACTGCTGCTTACAAGATAAGGCCCTGAGTTTCACTCCCTCCACCTCTATCCAGTAGCTGCCTCCCATGTTTTCACCTTGGTCACAGGTCATGGCTGAGAGTAAAGATGGTGCATAGAGAGTCCAGCAGCTGCTTTGGCAATGTGACTCCAGAGCACATGAAAGGCAGAAGGTCCTGTGTGACTCCTGGAAGGCAGCCTCATTGTGCCAAACCCTGTTCTCTGCTCTCCCCACACCCCAAACCTGTCATTTCTGTCTCCATGCCCTCATTCTTGCCCTTTCTTCTGCTTGGGGCACCTTCCCCTCTCTGAGTTGTATGATAAATTTTGGTGATGTGCAGATAAGGACATCATGGGGCAGGTCTCACAGCGGCTTGGTTAGCCTGCACTGTACTCCCAGCATTCTCTCTCCTGAGCCTTTCTGGCTGAGAAGACCACCAGGATGGTGGGGAGCTGGAGGGTGGAAGTGACGCAGCAGCTACCTTGTGGCTCATACACCTTGTTGTTTAGCTGCTGCTCTCCTGGTGGGTGGCCTGTCCTGTCACTGTTCTACCATCCCCCAAAACATTCCCCAGCTGCTCTGACTCCTAGACAGGTATGTGAGTTCAGCTTGGTGCCAAAGGGCCTTGGTTTCTCAGGAACCCACACCATCAAGGTCAGAACAACAAAAACTGTCATGGCGGTTCTTAGTTTATCTGGGCATAATTCTAAGTCAGACGCGTGTGTGGGTCCCAGCTTATCCTTATTCTCCCTTTCTTTACCTCCATCTTTCCTTCCCTACCTCTGGCCTTCACACACTGAGATCCAGCATCGGAAATGAAGACTTGCAGAGACTGACTGACCAGCTCCTACCAGACTATTTCTATCACCTAGTGGTTACACTTTCCTTACTCAACTTTAACTGATACGGTGTTCAATGTGTGGAGGTTGATGATAGAGGTTGATGGTGACCTATGACTCCTACCTATCTTTCAAAGCCCAGCTTGAGTGTCATCTCCTCCAGATCAGTGTTTATTTCTGCCTCAGAGCTATCACAGCACTTATCACCTGTCCTGCTTTAGGTTGTAAATTATCTGTCCACCAGTGAAAGTCTCACTGCCTTAGATCAAAGTGTCTTATACTTCACAAATGACACAAACCTTCTGTCCCTCCATGGAAGACTCTATTTCTGTGAGCCTTCAGCTAGACCACAACTATAATAATTAAGAGATTTGGAACCTAGGCCCTGAGTAAACTGTGAGTCCTAAGATGACAGGACCCATGTCTTGTTTGATGTGACAGAGACTGTCCTGGCCAGCAGAGACAATAGAAGATTGGGATGGGGGTGTTCAAATTAGCCTGTTTGGGGGCAACAGCCTGGTTTAGAATTCCCTTGGGGTCAGATCACTCAGTTCTTTCTCCTTTTTTGCAGAGAAGCAGGGGGACAAAGCCCCAGACATCAAGTACTGGAGACATCGTTTGAGCCTGTGATCCTGGATGGGGCTAATTCTTCCTAGTCACGTATCCCTCACTCCGAGCCAAAGACTCCATTCTCCTTTATGCCTCTGCAGAGAGGACTGTTCTCACCCACTGCCCACCATCTTCCTCCCAATCTCTTGTTCCTTTGTGCTCTGACTCTCTCGCCTCTGAATCCCCCAGGGCTGGATCTGATAGGCTCAGGTTTAACCATTTTTCCTTTGGGGCTTTCTCACCATTTGTTCCCCAAGCACATTTTAGATCAATCCTTTATAGAACACAGAGTAGGCACTCAATAAAAACAGGGGCCAGGCTGTCCTCAGATAGGGCCAGGTCTGCCCTACTGTGTGAGGGCATGATGTGGGCAGCAGACGGCCCTGCATTAGTGGCACTCTGGGTGCGCTGCTACTGGGTCCTTCTTGCCCAGCATCTTCGAGTGACTCGGGTATGCTCACCTCTCACCTCTCCATAAAACCCTGGCTTCCCCACTATGATCAGTTCTGTGGCCATGTCTGCTGGAAAGGTCAGTTCTGATGTCCATGCTGAAAGCTTTTGTGTGAATTCCTCACAGTGGACACGTCTATTTTCTAATCAAAACACAGGCAGCTTTCTCATGCTGGGCCTTAATTTGCAGAACTCGTGCATAATTAAGATAGATTATCTCCATTTTCCAACTAGACAATTTGCCACTTACTCTTTCAGGAGGGACGCTGGGCCGGCTCAGGGTGTTAAGAATGAAAGCCACTAGCCAATCCCTCTTCAGGAAGGCTGGGCGGCCTCTACTCCTGCCCTGTTCTGGGATCTGATCTGTGAAGAATACAGAAGGCCGCCTAGAGCAGGAAGAAAGGAGGAATTCTGTTCTCTAGCATATGCGTGTACCAGGGAAGAAATTATGAGCAACGGGGTGGACTGTCCAAGAAAAGAGTTTCTCATCTGAGTCTCTGACAAAGGCCAGAGTCAGAGACCCAAACCCCTGCAAGAGCCAAGAAACTGCTGAAACCTTTAAGCAGTAGCCAGAACCAAAGTGACTCTGGCTCTGGATTGGTTGCCAGACTAGAAGCCCAATATACCCTAGGCTGGGGTAACAGCCAGGGCACAGAGGCTAGTACTCAAGTTGGTGGTAACGAACCAGGAGTGGGGAGTCAGGGGTCCCACTTTATAGAAATCCTATTTGCAATGACCAAACCAAAAGTAATAAACTTTGATTAAGGGGTTCCTATGACCAACAAGCCTTCCTCAGGAATGTCTCTTTAAAGAGTGTTCCTTCATGCATGCCTGATATCTGTGGGTGCCAGAGTTAGAACTACAAACTCATTTTAGGGACATGTGCATAGAATGAAGTACGCCCATTAGTTCAAAGGGAGGCTCTGTCGGGGAGGGAGAAAGATCTAGTTGGGGAATCAGGGAGCTGGTTCTCCCCCATCTTCCCTCCTTCCCCCACTGATGACCAGGGAAAATCACTGCCCTCTCCAGGCCTTGAATGCCCAATGGCCAGAGGAAGGGACTAGACTGAGTGGTCTGTGAGGGCCTTTTCTGCTGTGACATTTTCTGCAAAGAACAGACACTCCCAGAGGTGCCACTGCGCTCCAGGTGCTTCTTTCACATCCTGCGGGGGTTCTCCCAGCAGGGAAGCAGCATAATGGTCCACAGACTAGGAAGCTGAAGTTCAAACAGTGAAGTAATGTGCCCCAGGTGAGAAGTGGCAGAGCCAGCAAGTGCCCTTAAGGTTCCAGCACTGGAAGATGGCAGGCACGACTGGAACCCAGGCCTGGCTCACCCCACACGTGTGTCCTTTCCTATTGCAATCCTGCAGGACACAGAGACAGGGGGTAGCCAATGGGGGTCGCTGTGCCAATTCTGTTTCAAATTTGGACAAAGCTTTGGGCCACCACCTACCTGGGTGTTCGATGGGGAAAGGGAGACTGATCTATTTAATTAACACCCTTTTGGGCACCTAGAATATTCCCTCCAGCCACAGCTGCCATCCAAGAGTGATTCTGATAGCATCTGGTTTGCCCTAACACAAACCTTTAAGCAATTCATTTTCTATGCTTATAAATAAGTCAATAAAAAAGATGTTCACCATAATTTCCCCAGAGAATAAAAGGAAGAAAAGGCATGAATTGGAAACTTTTATTATCCTCTGTTGTCTTGCCTCTGATGACAGATAATGGTGAGCGGTGCGGGGGACTGGCTCTAGGGGGAGAATTAGGTGTGCGTAAAGATCGTCTTTCGAATGTGTCATTGTGCATCTGACTCAAAAAAAGAAAAGGGAAAAAAAAGGCGAAAAAGACAAGGCTAGCTGTGCTTATTCTCCACGCTTCGCTCCCGCCCACATCTGGCCAAGCTGCGGTCTCTGATATATGAGAAACGTTGTGGAGTCGCCCCCTTTGTTTCTGCCTCCCCCCTTCACTTTCAGGGAGCTGATGAATTGGTCCAATACCAGTGGCTCATCGTGAAGGTCTTAATTAAGGAAGGAATTGCTACCTTGTGAGTTCCTGGGGAATCGATAGCCCGGGGAAGTCTCTTTCTCCTGCTGCTCAGAAGGTGAGAAAGGAGGATGGAGGCAGCCTCTGAATCCCTGGGATTAAGCTTTGGAGGTGGTGAGAGAGGAGCAGTGCTATGAGGAGACTCCACAACCGGGGACAAGCCAGGAGAAAAGAATAATTGAGAGGGTCTGGCCAAATGACTCAGGCTGTAAGGCTGAGTTGCATCGGCTGGGAGCTCTGGGGATTGGGATGAACTTTTAAGATTTGGTTTAAAGAAGACAGCACAAAGCATAGCGGTTGTTTTCAATGCTGACGTCCTAGTAGAATTATCAAGGGAACCTTTAAAACAGTAACTCCAGAGCCCTGCCCACGTCAAATAAGACTCTAAGTGGTGAGACCCAAACACTGATACGTTTTAAAAGCTCCCTGGGTGATCCCATGGTGTGTGGAGGGCTGAGCTACTGGACCCAAGGCTATTATTGTGGACCCCTTTTCTTCTCTAAGTGTACTCCATAGACTGGCAGTATCAGCATCACCTGGGAGATTGTTAGAATCTCAGACCCCACCCCAGAACTGCTGAAGTGGGATCCACAATGTCCCCAGGCCACCCAGATGCATATCAAAGCTTGGGAAGGGATAGTTTGGACAACTGGTTGTTCTGGGTTCTACTTTGAGACCAACATCAAGGCAAGTTACCTGACTTCTTCAAGGCTGTTTTATTCTACGCAAAATGAGAATAATATCTCTATGGCAGGACTACCTGGAGAAGGCAATGGTTTATTTCTGCAAGCCATCAACACAGTGCCCAGCACACAGTAACTTCTCAATAGATGCCAGTTCCTTTCCCCTCTAAATGAGGATTAAATGAAATTAGTTGTGCAAGAAATTTGGAAGAGTGCTTGCAAGAGGTAAGTGTTTAATAAATAAAAGTTATTATGATTTCTTCAAGGATTACCAAGAAAGACAGAGGGGGCCTTTGTGCTCCTTTGGCTCTGTACCTATCCATTTCTTCCAGCAATCAGAGTGTTGTATTTTAATTAGCTATTTTTATAAGGCTTCCTACCCCACTGGGTCTTATGTATCTACTGAGTCTTATTCAGCTCACCTCCTTGGGCCTAGTACAAAGCAGGTCCCGGAAACACATATTAAGTAAATGTGAAGGCCATAAAGGTTGCTTAGCTGATGAATAGAGAAGCTGGAAGGTCATGGTGCCCAGGGGTTCTGAATCCCTAGACATATAATTTCTTGGCCCTTGGAAAGAACCTGACTCTGGAGAAGAAGGAAGAGGTTCCTTTCTGTGTCCATAGTGAAAAGCCACTAACAAATGTGCCATGGAATATTCTGTGTGTTGGATAAATTTGAATGCACAAAATGAAGTACTCTGCAGGCCTAATTAGACTGTGAGCTTCTGGAAAAAGAAAATGGACTTCAGGTTTATTTCTGGACTTCTTTTGTTTCCAGCATTGTCTGGATGGAAACAAAATGAGGGTTGGTCCCCTTCTGCTGTCAGGCCCTATGGTGTGGGGGAGGCTTGGCAAATGGCAGTGATGTCGTCCTAATGTGGTTATCCAGGAGCTGCCCCCAGACACTGCCAGGTCTTTTAATGAAACCACTTAACTGGTGTGAACACAGGTGAGTGTACAGGTCACTTTCACCCTGGGAAGGGCCTCAGACATGAGTGCAAAGCCTCTGGGCACACACCACACTAAGTGTTTTTCTCAGAAAGTCCATGTCACTGCCAGGGCCAGGGGAGAGTGAACTGGAACCAGAATATTGAAAAATAGCTCATAGTCCTTCCTAGGGTGCCAGAGATGGGCTAGCTTCCCTAGTGCACCAGGACAAACCTAGCATGTAGCAAGGCATTGGATAGCACCTTTCCTAGCTTTCTAAAAGTCAGTCATTTTTGTTAATGTATGCACTCATTCATCAAAGAAAAGTTTTCTGAGTCCCTGCTCTATGTTAGGTATATCAAGTGCTTTTTTGTACATTGTTCCACTGATTTCATTTAATTAGATGAGAACTCTCTGAGTCAAGTCCTATTTTTCCATTTTTATCTATAGATAAACAGAGGCTTAAAGAAACTAAGTAACTTAGCCCCAAATTATACAGCAAGAACTTGACAGGATTTGAACCACTGACTGCATTAAGCTTTGGTCAGTAGAAGGAGTTTGGGCAAAGGCCTACTAGCCCTTTAAGACAAACTTTCTAGAATGGCCTAGGACATGGGAGCTTGAAATCTAGGCAGGACCAGATGCCACTGAGAAAGAGGAGGCTTTGTTTTGGGTAGCATAAGTCTAGGCAAGGGGCAGTGGGTGGAGGTATATCAGATGTGAGCGTCTGTTTCTGTGCCAACCCCACATCCCAAGCAGACTGTCCTCCTGGCAGAAAGAGCACTTGGGAGTCAAACATGTGGGTATAAGTCTTCTTTCTGCCTCTAGAGAGATGTTTGACCTTGCAAAGACCCTCAGCTCTCACCATCTGGGGTTTAGGACCAGATGGCAATTCATATCTCTAAGAATTAGGATGGCCTGATTCCTTGAGCTGTGGACTAGTGTGTCCCTGGAATTGCTGCTCAAAATTCTGCCAAATGCAGGAAACCCAATGGTTAAGGACTTGACCTTTGCACTTTGGGCAGCACACGCCCATGTATACATACCTCTAAATGGTCACATAGCCAAGGGTTTGTTATACTTCCATTAACAGAGGTCCTTCTTTCCTCCATCTGCTTTCCCCGCTTTTTTTTTTCCGCTTATGACCTTGGGAAGCTGGTAACTTCTCTTAATAACTTTCTAATAGTGGGGTGTTCAAGGTGGTGAGGCATTTCCCTGACTGTCCCACAAATGGGAACAATCACACCATATGACCAGCCCTTTGTCTTCTCCTCAGCCTTACTCACTGTGTTCCAGGTGAGAGCAAGAGCCACCTGGGAGGGGAAAAGATATTACAGTGAAAGGGATTCCCTGGGGATGTGTGTCAGGAAGTGGTTGAGGGAACACACAGGATACTGTTAGGTCCTTTCTCACCTGCCCACTGCTTCTCTCCTGCTCCCATCTTATTTTGGGGGAGGCAGATCTGTGCCCATTGCAGAAATGAAGTAAGGGAAGCCTGAGCCACACCTAGCCACATATTTACCCCACTGTGTGTTGGGTGAGGTTGAGTCCAACAAGTTGAGACATTCACAGCTTCCCACCAGCAAACGTGTGATTCTCAACCAGTCTAACCCATGAGGCCAAGGGGCACTCATTTATTCATTGAGTATATTTTTCTACTATATCTCAGGCACTGTGCTGGGCTCTGGGAATACAGCAAAGAAAATGATCCACATGATCCCTTGCTCACAGAAAGTTAATAATCTTGTGCTGGAAAATAGTAGTAAGTGAATAATGATAAAAATCATTACAAAATCAAAGTTTCAGAAAGTGCTGGGAATGCCTTCATGTGCTCGCTCCTCACCTTCCCTTTCTCTTTAAGACTGACAGGTTCTGACCAAAAGTGAGACAGCTGTGGATGGGCCAGTGGAACATGTTGGAGGTGAAATGCAGTCCTGAATCTCCTGTCACTCTCTGGCTCTTGGGACAGCAGAACAAATGAATAGGAAAGAGAAAGGCATAAAGTGCTGTAAAAAGGCAGCTTGAAGACTGAAGGTGCTATGGCGAGGGATAGGGCAAACTACATTCTGTCAATTCCATCTCTTCCACATCACTGATGTTTGTCCCTCTACCCTGTTCCAGCTCAGACCCTCATTGCCTTTTCCTTAGATCACTGTGGCAGCCCCTGCCTTGTCTTGCTTCCTACTCACCATGATGCAGCCTCCATGAGGTCAGCAGGAAACCTCAGCCTCAACACTAGTGCCATTTTGGGTGAGACAATTCTTTGTTATTTGGAGCTGTCCTGTGCATTTTAGATGTTTAGCAGCATCCTTTTCAGCATCAACAACCAAAAATATGTCCACAGAGAGGCAAGATCTGCCCTGGTTGAGAACCACTGGCTTAGAGTTATTCTGTCCTTGAACTTGACACTCAAGGCTCTCTATGATCTGATCTAAACTGCCTTTCATTCTCTCTTCTTTCACATTCTATAGTATACCCACACTCATGTACACAAGATTCCCAGACAGTACTCTACCCTCGTCTTGCCTTTGGCCATGCTGTCTGCTTGGACTATCCTTCTCCTGTCCCTATTGAAGAAAAGTCTACTTATGTCACAAGATTCAGATCAAAAGCCACTTCTGAGAAGGGTATCCAGATATTTGGATGTTCAGTTTTCTCATCTGCTAAATAAGGATAAAAAGTGTATCCCATGAATTGCACAGAATTAAAAAATGTCAAGGCTGTAGGAAACCTGGGGAAATCATCAATGTCTTTTTTTTCAGGGAAGCAGATGAAGGTACAGAGAAGTGGTGTGTCTTGCCTAAAGTTACACAGCCAGTTGGAACCTGATCTGAGCCTGAAACCTGGAGCTCTACATTCCTAGGTCAATATGCTAATCCTGTGTACCAGTTTTTGCAAGATAAGTTAGCTTTGTGACCATGAGTATACAAAACCTCTCTGCACCTCAATGCTTTTCTCTGTAGAATGAGAGACTAAATTGGATGCTGTCTATAGGTTATTTTATGCTGCCATTATGAGTCTATTTTTTTGAGAAAAAAATTGTCATTCAAATGTAAGATATTCTCATTATTAATACTTCCCCAATCCATCCAACCATGTCAAAATTGAACTCCAGAGCTAACTCCTGAGAAGGTTAACATAACGATTTTGCTACTCATCATAACAACCATTCGCATCACTCCCCAGTATCATTCTTCAAATTCATACACGAAGCAGAAATGACAAATGATTCTTGTAATGCACTCTTTGACACAAATCATTTCTGATTGCTCGGAACCCCGGACAACCTTGAGCATGCAGAAGCAAGACAAGAGGGAAAAGTCTTGGTAAATGAACAGCTTCGACTTCTTGCTGACAAGAACCCTCTGCTCTGGGGGCATTGGCAGTATGTGCTGATTACCAAACAGATCATTTTTAAAATGAGGCAAATCTGTTGTTGGGAGTAGGTCCCTGGAGTGATGTGTCTCATCTCGCTACATCCTGAACAGTCTTCAAAGGGTTTTTGATGCTTCTAATAAGGCAGATATTCACATATAAGGACTCATATGTGAGAATTTGTGCATATGATGTCTTACTTCATCTTCCCAGTGAGGTTGGAATTTATTATTTCACTTCCACAAAAGGCGGGAGGGAGCCGCAGGGAATTCCAATAACTTCCCAAAGGATCCAATGTGTTGTTGTTAGATCTAGGACTAGAATGCAGTTCTCTTGGCTCCAAAGCCAGTGCAGTGCACTGAGGGGGAACCTCTAAGGTGTAGAGTTCTTTCAAAGTGCTTTTTATTATTTGGCCTCATTCTCTGCATTATGGGTGAGAGCTTGGAGTTGAGGGAGATATGCTTATCTGGAAAATAAGAGAATTAGACTAGGGTAATTATAAATAGCCCAGTGCTTTGCAAGCACTATTTTCTTTCAGCCATAGAAGAGCCTTATGAGATAAGTACTAAGACTGAGGAAAGTGAGACTCAGAGTAGTTAAGTAACTTGTTCAAGACAGAGCTGGAGTTGGGAATGTAGACAGAGATTAGTGACTGTCCATCAAGAATTTGTGCTCCTTTCCAAGTCATAAAGCTGTTACTGAGAAGTGGCTGCCTGGCCAAGAACTGCACTTCTCAGCTGTCCTGTGATAGATGAGGCCACAGTGGCTAGTTCTTAGCAACAGATATGGTGGAAATAAAGATATCACTTCTTGGTAGAAGTGTTTATGAAGCTGGTGTGCCCTCCCTTCTCTCTCTTTCTCTTCCTGCTAGGAGATATTAATCCCTAGACTGACTTTAGAAGCGATGTATTGAAGATGGAACAGTGTCTATCACCTTGGAACCCTGAATGACTGTGTGGAACATAGTTCCCATCTCTATTCTAGCCTACCATACACTGCCAATTACATTTTACATAAAAGAGGCATAAACTTAAATTAAATTTAGTCATTGAGATGTCAGGAGTTACTTCTTATGGCAGCTATCATTACCCTGAATAATATGAAGACAAAGAAAAAGTTGTTTCTGATGTGCATGCTCATAATGGCTATAGATAACCTTGAGATTGCTTAGATTTATGAAATGTAGAAAATTTTCTCCTTATTCCCAAACCCAAGAGAAAAGTATGGTGATAATACTTCCCCTGTTAAGCCTGGAGAGTATGTTGAAGTGATATTCATGATTCCGAGCCCCTTCCAAAACTGAGTGCTTTCCTCAGTCTTCCCATCTTAGGAAATGGCATCAGGTATGTGATAGACTGGCAATCATCCTGAATTTCTGTCTTTCCCATATCTTAACTATCAACAAGTCCTGTGGGCTCTATCTTAAAAATATAATCAGTGGTGTGCTGGAGCTGGTTCATACCAGCTGATGAGAACTGATTCTCAAATTGTTAGTGTAATGTTGCAAGCTGGCTTGCACCATGTTGGGAACTTGAGACAGCTCACAGTGGGATTATTTACACCATGTGAGTTGGCAAATGCTACAAATCAGGGTTTCCCTCATTCTAGAGAGCTGATTTTGTTAAACAGGAGACAAGGCTGGAAGGAGAACTGGGTGGCCTGACTATGCTCAAGGAGCATGGAACAAAGCAGGAATAAAGGAAAGAACCCAGACAGAGCAAAAAATTCTAAAAGGTACCTGGAAGAATAGTGAGAACTGGGTCTCAGGTCAACGTCCATTAATAAGGGCCAGAACAAGTGCGTCTAGGAGGAGCATTTGTGTAGGACCTAGATAGATCTGCTTAAGGCCACTTTGTTAGGGCATCAGAGAGAACCAATTCCTTTCTACAACTTTCTGGCCATGTAACTTTGGGGGAGTTACTTAACCATTTTGAACCTTGGTCTCCTCTGCAGAAAAGGTTAATACTATCCTTCCATGGCTGGTGTGATCATTAATGAAATAGATGTATCAAAGCCTCCAGTACAATGCTTGGCATGCATTGTAAATGTCCAATTAAGGCTCGGTAAATGCTAATTTTCATACCTTTTCCTGACTTCTTTACTTGTGAAAAATCACTCCTTTATTGTCTGTATTCTTTAGCTGGACCTTAGAACCAGGAACTATAGGGGATCAAAGCTACAAGTGACTTAGAAATGAAAGCTGTGGCTGTGTGGGGCTCATCGCACCTCTCAGAAGGCAGAGTCAGAATAGGTGATGAGAAAAGGGCAGGAGGCACCAAAATCTCCATACAGACACAGACACTGGGAGGACCTGGGATGTTCAGGCAGGTGTATAAATCAGAGCTGTGGAATTCGTGTCTCACAATGAATATTTGTTAGAAATTAAAATGACAGTCCCTTAAACCTGTAAACTGCTTTTTAGCTTACAAAGCCCACTCAGACCCAGGCTTTCACTCACAACCCTCCAACAAATAAACCTGTGCAGTGAGCACAGAAGAGAGTACTGCTTCCATTGGCAGATAAGACCAAGGCACAGAAAGGGAAAATGACCACCTCTAATGAGCCATGTGGCCTTAAGCTAGTCTGAGTGGAGGTGATTATTGGTTACTATAGTACCACTCCTGTCACCTGAAAATGGAGCCTATACTGGCCCCCAAAGCATTTAATTTCTGACTAGCAGATTCCTTCTCAGATGCCCAGCAGGTGCCTTGCATTTTAATGGGCCCTCAAAGCTTACTGCTTGCAAAGAGGTCAGGTTTCTAAATGGACAGCCAGATGGAGAGCCCTTCTGGACTTTCCCTGGGGCCAGGCAAGGCCACTTCTGCCGTTTGGCTCCTGCTTTCCTTGCTCTAGACCGGTTCCAGCACCTTCCATAGTAACAGATACTCCTCCTGGGTCCCTTCAGGACTCTCTGGCTTGATTCCAAAATAGAGAGCAGAAAGGCTGAAACACTAGCAGGGCATCTCCAAACACAAACATCTTAAGGCCCAAATGCAAATTATTTTTCCTGTCTGCCAAGAAAACACAGGCAACTTTAATATGCAGTGCCTTGCAGAAGTGCAACACTGGGGATCACTGCATATCCAATACAGTCTTGGTTAAAATACAAATAATAAAAACCCAGTCCACGTGCGTGGGGCTTTATGGCTTGCAAAGCACATTCACAATTACTCTCTTTCTTGATTCTCATAAGAAGCCCAGTTTAACACACTTGACTGGAGCAGGTATTTACTGAGTGCTGTGTCCCCAAGGAGCTCACCTGGATGGGGAGACAGGCCATACCAGGGAATCACATGTAGGAATGAGACCCACGTGGTGCCATGGGGATGCAAGACAAGGGTCTTCACTCAGGAGGAGACATCCAGGCTAGGGAGGAGTTAACCAGGTGAAGGGGCGGGTAAAGAAGAGTGCTCCAGGGAATAGCATATGTGAGGGCCTAGGACCGAAAGAGCTCAGGCCTTGTATGAGTTTCCTGTAGCTGCTGTAACAAGGAACCACTGATTGGGTGGCTTAACAACAGAAATTTGTTGTCTCAGTTCTGGAGGCTGGAAGTCAAAAATCGACGGTACACCGGGATTGGCTCCTTCTGAGGGCTCTGCAGGAGCATCCGCTCCAGGCCTCCCTCCTAGTTTCTGGTAACCTCAGGCATTCCTTTGCGTATCTTCACATCGTCTTTCCTCTGTGTGTCCATCTATGTGTACATATTCCTCCACTTCGATGAGGACACAGTCATATTAGATTAGGACTCACCTTAATGACCTTATCTTTATTTGACTATCTGCCAAGACCCTATTTCCAGATACGGTCAGATTCACATATACTGAGGGTCAGGGGTTCAACATCTTTTGCAGGGGGCACAATTCGACCTATAACAGCACTGCTCGAAGGACTGAAGATGGTGTAAAGATTAAAAAGAATGGCAAGGGGGAGAAGAAGCCAGCTGTGTCTACCAGGGCCCACTCAAGGGGGCCTCATCAGCCATGGTGAAGACTCCACCACTTATCATAAGGGCTGGGGACCCATCTTCGTTGTCATCACATGGAGTTAGACTCCCTTGGATTCTCAGGCCTGACACAGGTCGCCAAGAGCACTTTCTTTGTGAGTAGGTGTAGGTTTCCCCATTTGGTAGTTAATTCTTTGAGGCAGGGACCAAATCTTACTCAGTGGGACCTCCAGCACAGTGATCAGTACATGAGACATGCTTAATAAATGCTTGTTAACTGAATAAATTTAGTTCAGTTCTTGTGTCAGCTGAGTGTAGAGCTGCCTCTTCATCTATATGCATTCTCCATACATTTTACATCGTTGTTGCAATAATACACAATCCCTTTTGCACTTCCTTACGCATGTTCTTGATTTCTTAGATTGAAATGTTTATTTCATCTTAAAACTAGAATTCTTTGTTATGTTCTTCCAGACTTCTGAATCTTATAACGGGTGGTTTGGAAAAACGGTCTGACTGGGTTTTTGTTATTTGTCTTAAAAAAGAAATCAATATATTATTTGTGTGTTCTCAATGTTGAAGGAAGTAACAGAACCAGTTTGCCACCTTAAAGTTGACAAGTTAACTCTTAAAGTGGGGTTTATCTAACCATCACGTTGTTAGAGATTGTAAGTTTAATGATATACTTCTAGGATTTAAGATTTAAGATTTATCTTGGTCTCTTCCCGTCTTTCTTTTTTAAAAGACTTAACTTCAAAGTTTTCTCAGATAGAAGCAGGATTTTGTAACCTTGGCCACAATGTTTGGACTTGAAGAAAGGGGGCTCAGGAGCCCCAGAATGCCTCATTAAAACAGAGCGACTGAATGGCTGACAATCTGTTGACATGTGAAAAGGAAGTGCGGCTCACTATATTACAGCATCTGAACCGGAAAAGAGACAAAATTAGTGGGAAGAAAAGCCAGATCTACCCACCTATTTACAGATGAGGGGAGAGAGGGCCTCAGAGAGGAATGGGGACTCAGCTGAGCAGAGCCAGCAGGTAATAACAGTCCAGAAAGGGAAATGCTCAGTGAAAGTGCAGGTCATTGCTGCAAAGTGCATAATGACCTGCAGCCAGGTAAAGACTGTATTGCCAAGATTTCTTCTTTCTCAGGGCTTCAGAACTTAATGGCCCCCTGAGAAGCATCATGGGAAAGAGTGAGCAGCCTTACAGAATTAATTGTTCAGGACTATTCTCAATTAGGGAGAAAGGGATACAAAGGTAGCTAGGTCCCAAAGCATAGCACATAGGTCCTTTGTCCCTACAGCTCCAGGCAGTTACCCACTGCCAGGGACTCTAATGCAAGTACTGCTTCCCCAACAGCCCTTTTTCCAGCAAACCAGACCCAGGTACTCCATGTCCAGCTACCGAACCCCAGGCACTCTGCTCCCAGACATTTCACCCTTGCACTGGGTTCCTGGGTCCTTCACTTGCCCTAGTGTATGTATGGTTAAGATTCACTGGAGCGAGACTTTAGGGTTTGAATCCAGGAATACTATACTAACTATATTACAACATCCAAAGTTACAGCTGTGACCCTGGACAAGTTACTTCACCTGAGTGTTTTCTCATCACTTTCTTGGGAATAATCATAGGGTTTCTACCTCACGAGGTTCTTGCAAAGACTAAATGAAACCAATGAATGCAAAATACTCAACTCATTCCTTGTTATGTACAAGATAATTCATTTTGCTTTGTGTACATGATTCAAAATTAGTGGGAAGAAAAGTCAGTTCAAATCAACCCTCGCCTTGATGTGTGTGCCAGGGACTGTGCTCAGCCTTCTAGGCATCGTTGGGTCTCCCGCTCAAAATAACTTTCACTCAGCATTCTCTCCCTTTCTGGAAAGTTTCTCACAGTGAGATGGATAGTGTGAGCACAGGCAGTGAAGGCTTGAATGCGCAGACTGTAAATGGTTCAGGCTGCGTCTCCCTGGAGCTTTGATTTCAACATTGTTTTCATCAGAATGATGGGTTCAGCCACAAGCAATCGATTGGCCTATACAATTCTGTCAGTCCAACAAGTGATTAATTCCTCAGTAATGAAACTGCCTGTGGTCCCTACTAGCGTGAGCTCCCATTATTGAGCACTTACTCCTTGTCAAATTCCCCAAGTAATTTACATGTATTCTCTCATTTAGTTCTCACAACAAAACCATATGCAGTAGGGCTCTGTATATGGGGAACCTGGGGTCAGTTCAGAGAGGTTAAATAAGCTGCTCAAGACACAAAGCTAGCAAGAGGAAGAGCTGGGATTTAAACGCAGGTTATTTTCAATCTTTCAATCACATTTGAAAAAATCAGGTTTACGGAGGTACAATTTACACTTTTTCCCCAGAGAAATAACAATATTTTAATTATTTTTAATTTTTAATTTTTAATTATTTATTTCTTAAATTATAGTTGGCATATGATATTATTAGTTTCAGGTGTATAACATAGTGATTAGACATTTATATTATGCTTACAAAGTGATCACCCTGATAAATCTAGTACCATTTGACACTATACATAGTTATTACAATATTATTGACTATATTCCTTATGCTAGTCTTTACATCTCAGCAGACAGTTCAGTGAGTTTTGACAAATGTATGCAGTTGTATAACCACCATATAATCAAACTATAGAACATTGCCTAATCCCAGAAGTCCCTTCTTAGCCCTTCACAAGCAATCTGCTTCCTCTAACTTCTGGGAGCCACTGCTTTGTTTTCTGTGCCTGCAGTTTTGCCTTTTCTGAAATGACATATAAATGGAATCATGCAGTCCATAGTCTTTTGTATCTGACTTCTTTTCATTTGTCATAATGAAATTAGGAAATTCATCCTTATAGTCATGTGTCATGAGTTTGTTCCTTTTTATTGCTGAATAGTATTCTATTGTATCAATATTCCACAATTTGTTTATAACTCACCAGTTGATGGACATTTGTGTTATTTCCAGTTTGTAGTTATTATGAATAAAGCTGTTATAAATATTTGTGCACAGGTCTTTACATGAACATATGTTCATTTCATTTTTCTTGGGTAAATACCATGAGTGAAAATTCCTTAGACTCAGGTTATATGTTAAAATTATATGTTTAACTTTATAAGAATCTATAAAATTGTTTCCAAATTTTCTGTACCTCTTCAAATTCTCACCAGCATTGCATAAAAGATATTTTTTAGCTACCTTGAAATAGTCTAGGCTCAACATTTACCTCATTGGAGATACTCTGAGCTGGGAAGTTGAAAATGATGACTGCCACATTTCACTAAATCCAAGATGCCATCAATTTTAAGATCCATCATTATTTTACATACCAATAAGAAAGAAAAAACAATATAACCAACCATGACAAAATATTCACGTAGAAAAAGTATTTTGTGTTTATTAAAACAATCTGTATATTACTCTTATGCATACCTAAAATAATTTTTTAAAAAGTTAGGGTGTTCCTAGAATTTATTTATTTTTAGAATCTTCTGAATCTTTTTTGAACTCTGAGTCTTTAGTGTCTATGTTTTTCTACTCAGGATTTCTCTCTCTGCCATTCACCTATTGATAATACAGCATTTAAAAATAATTGCTCTTTTACTGTTTCCAGGGTTTTCTTTCAAGCAAATCTTGATGCTAAGAACTTTCTTACTTGACTACACTTATATTTTACCCCCACTAGATGAATTATATTTCATCATAAGTTAAGCAGCTTCTGTTTAAATTCAGTGAAAAGTTTTCTGGCAAATAAATGTTTGATGCCTTAAAGATGGTCCTGCTTAATGGATAAACCAGTCACATTAGCCTCTATTGCTTTAAATTTCATTTATTTTTTTTTAAAAAGAAAGTGTGACATTTCTCTTGCCCTCAGTATTTGTTTGTTCTGCATGTCAAGCAATGTACAAAACCCAACATGTCACCAAACATGCACGTGGGTAGGCCATGATGATTTTTTTTCAAAACTTACTACTTGACAGTGATTGAAAGATGCTTTCATTTGTGGGAGACAGCTTGATTTTAGGGATATTAAAATTGAAAAAAAAATGTGCATCTTGAAATTGATAAAATATAGCCTATATTACCCGAAAGTTGAGTTCTGTCATGCTCTATTTTTAATGTCCCCCCAAATCCTTGTCATAGACAAATAGAAACATCTGTTCCATTTTCAACACCTCCTTTCCCCCCAATCACATCCAATCACAATGATTCTCCCCTTTTTACCCACTGCTATCATTTTCCTTCAATGTCCTTTTCTCTCTCTCTTAAGCTATTGTAAAAACCTCCTCACTTATCTACTTGCCTTCGAGCAATTTCTTCTTCTTCAGTCAATTCCATTCATTACGCCCACAGTGATCTTTCTACTATATGAATCTGAACGTGTCATTCTCCTTCTCAAAACTCTTCCCTGGGTCCCCATTATTTAAAGAATAAAATATAAACTCCTTAGCCTGACATTCAATTTATTCTACATTCTGGCCTCTGTCTATTGTTCCAGTATTATCTTCATCATATCTCACTCTGGGCACATTTGGTTGGTCTTCTCCAAACATGTCTTGGACTTGCCCCCTCTGGGATCCTGAATATGATTTTTCTAGAAAAATCTTTCTCTTACTATTCCTACTGAAAACTACTCATAGAAGTGAAGCATAATACTCATTTGGTCATATTAGTATGGTTCATTTATGGATAAAGTTTCATCTTCTGAGTTGCCTATAATGAGTTAATATGTATGTACATATATATACACACATATGTACAATGTATGTATATATACAGATGCTCACATAGACATACATATACAAATACATGTATACATTCCTTCTATACATTTTTAATTGTCACATCCTCTGTGGAATTTTCTTTGTGCCCTTTGATCAGAATGCTTTCTTTATGTTTTCTCAACATTTGCTTGTACTTTCAATTGTACTATGTTCTGCTGTGAATGGATATAGGAGGGCTACACAAGCCTATTTCAAGAATTGAATTCAATTACATGGTCTGAGAGTGCTGGCATTTTAGAGGCATCTGAGTGTAATAAGTCAGACCTAGACCTTGGCACCAGGCAAATCTGGGTCAATCTGTGGCTCTGTCACTTACTATATCTGTGACCTGGGGCAAGTTATGTGACTTCTCTGACTTCAGTTTCCTGATGATCCCGAGCCAATGCAAGCCTCAGGAACCTTATAGAAGCCCCTTATCCAGCATTAAAGGATGCTAGGAAAGGGGCTTTATGTTTTCCCAATTCCTCAGAGTTATGATAATTCTGCCCAGCTCCTTTACTCCTCATGTCTCTGGTTCATGTTCTGTGGCAAGAAATTTTTTTTCTTCTCTTCCATATTATGTACTTATAGCTGGGAAGATGCTGGCCAGCATGGACCCTCACTCCTAGCCCTTCTTACAGATAAACATGGCAGTGAAACTAGCTCTTACTAAAGCAGTGCTAGTGGGAGGGACGTGTATCACATTGGGTCAAGGCTTTTAATCTTCAGGTGCTTCATCTATACTCAAAAAGGTCCTGGACCAGTGGTTCTCAAATTTTGCGTGCATCAGAATCCCCTGGATGGCTTGTTAAAACAGATTGCTGACCCCCAAGCCCAGCATTTCTGATCCAGAAGGCCTAGAGAAAAGCCTGTGCAGGAGCATTTCTAATAAGTTCCCAGGTGAGAAGTCAATGCTGTTGGTATGGGGACCATGCTTTGAGAAGCACTGTCCTAGGAGATGGCAGAGCTGCAACATGAAAAGAGTCTGGATATCTCAGTGACCTTGGAGGTTGGGCCGAGCAACCCTGCCTATCAGTTACACTCACCTGCAACTATCAGATGAGTAAGAAATAAACTTTAGTTGTGTTTGAGAGTTTATAGATTTTGGTAAGTCTGTGTAGATTGAGGCAGGTTAATCTATTCTTAAAAGCATCATTTCAGTTCTTCATGGGGCCAGCACCCTACCCATTGTGTCTGGCTGCTATCTGTGTCTCCGTCTGGTCTAGACCCACCTTTGGAATCCCTCACACCCTTCCAGGTATCTTATCTGATCACAATTGTGTCACTGCCCAGAGGCTGAGAGTCCCATTTCCTACAAACCTTCCTGTTCCCTGCTGCTTCACTCCATTCTGGAGAAACCTAGAGTTCCCTCCCACCCTCTGGACTTGGTGATAAGTGCTACTGGCCTCTCCCTGGCTGGAGCAGCTCATCCTCTCAGTCCTAATTAATTGCTCCTGGTTGCTATCCTGGACAGCTTATGCCCACACTCCACTCCCCCGTGTTTGGGAAACCCCTGCCTCCTTGCAGTAGGGGACAGAATGCAAGAGCAGGCACTCGTCTGCTATATAACAGATTCCTCAGTCCCCAGCACAGCTCCTTGCACAAAGTAGGTGCCTAATGCTTAAAATCAAAGCCACAGGGACCAATTCTGAGGAAAAATGTTGCAAAGTGAAGAATGACATATGGCAGGGGGATGCAGTCTACCTGGTCAGTGATCACAGGCAGGAACAAGATACAGGTCCAAGTTCCTGGAGCTCTGTCTCATCAGATTGCATACAGTCTCTCAGATATAACAGGGCAATTGTGTGGTAATTACATATAAAAAAAGTCTAGCAAGTATTAAGAGATCACTAGTTCAATAAGCATATGAAAGCTCAAAGCAGGATTCATGCCATTAACTCAAATTACATGAGCTGTAAGTCTTCCATTGCCTTCCTTTTAACCAGCACATCAAGGAAAATAGGCGCTTTCATTGGATTATTAAAAGGATTTAATTAACATGGAATATTTCACAGGCAGACAACCTATGACAGAATAATTAAAATATAGTTTGTTGAAATGCACATTAATTGGTTACCAATTATCGCATTTCGTTCCCCTTTAAGGGATAAGGATATGCTCAGAAAGAGACATTGCTCTATTGAGAAGCACATCCCCCTGCTCACTTGGCTCAGAATTTAATTAGAAGGAAGGACAAAGTCCATCACTGCAATTCTAGAGAACTAGAGCGGAAGTCAAAGGGAACAAGTGACGTGTCACTACACACTGGGAGTGCTATGGTAGGAAGAGCAGCAGACTGGAAGTCTACAGGCCTGAGCACTCCCCTCCAGCTCTACTCTAAAGTCACTATGTGTATCTGCATCACTCCTGCATAAAGCTGCTCTTGGATCCCCTTACTATGAGATAATCTCCAGATCCCTGCTATCTGCTAAGTTATGATCAAGCCCGTAATTATCTTCCCAAGATTCTCTACTTTGCCCATTCCTCTCTAGCCATGTTGAACTTCCTGCTGGACTTTAAGCAAACAAAGTCTGTAATTACTACAGAAACTTTGCACTTGCCATTCCCTCATCTTAAAATCTGTTTTCCTGAATCTCCAAATGGGACATTTTTGCACCATTCTCACCTCATTTCAAACGACTCTTTGGTGGCCTATCCTGACCATCTAATCTAGTGTCGCACCCTTTATTCTCTATCACATCACTCAATTTTATTTTATTAACTGATGTAACACTATGGGATTATCTTAGGTATTTACTCACTTATTTATTGTCTGTTTCTATTGACTATAAATTCTATAAAAGCTGGAACTAAACCGTCTCCTTGATGCATTGCAGTTCCAGGACCTAGAACAGTGGCATTCAATAAATATTTAATAATTAAATACATGGAAATGAGGGAGCAGGAGATGAAGCTCTTTGAGGGTCTTTCCAGTGCCAACATTTTAGGATGCTTTGAACTTATACAGAACCAAGAGAGCTACAGAGGCTGTAGAAGAGAGAGCTGTCTTAACTCTTTTTTATATCTCCCAACTGGCCCTCAGTAAAGCCTTGCCCATGATGATCTTTCAAGAAGTGATTGTGGATTAGGGTTCATCCAGATTTGCAGTTCTAGCATTTGAAAGCATCTGCGACTAAAGCTATGACTCCTGTCTACTTCTTTTCAAAGCTATAATCATGGGGTCACCACTTTAAAAACTGATCCCCTCCCTTAATTCTTTGTTACCTGCTTCATCAATATGCATCATGACATTCTAGCAAACCTAGCCTCTCCCTTCAGGGCTCACTTGGCAAACTATCCTGAATTATGGCTGTCAGATGCTGCCCATGGCTGTCAGATGGGCTTTCTTACCTTTAAAATGAAGAGTCCAGATCGTTGGCCCTATAATAGTCCTTTCCTGGGTTATGCATCTAGAATTCTGTCCTTCCATCTTATAGAAAACCTGTGAAATGCAGTGGATGATAAAGCAGGTTTTAAATCGTCTTCCTAAAGGGGGTGGTAATCTTCCCCCACAATGTTTAACCCCCACCTCCATGGTGTAAGATCACATCTTCCTCCTCAGCAATTTGGATGGTAATGAAATCCACCACCTCCCTGCCCTATGTGGACTTCCTCCTTCTCATGGGGCGCTAAACCTGGACACACTGAGATGGCCTCAAGCCAAAATCCTAGACCAGCTTCACCCCCAGTGTTTGGCCAAATGCTTTCTTTTGCTCTGGGTTTCCAGTGTTATTTATTTTATTATTTTTTAAAATCTCTATACAGGTCCTCATCCCAGCAGAGTAGAAATTCAAATTTCAGAGATACAAATAGGGGCTGAGATAAATCAGGCTCTCCGTGTGATCCAGTCCAGCTAAGTGGAGTTCTGCACATCATTTGGGGCCAGAGCCCCAGCAAATAATAAAACATTGGCTTGTCTACTTTGTGCATATACTGTAGAATCAAAAGGTAGTTTTCTAAAGTAAACTTTTAAGGCAATATCTTCTTTTTTCAGGTTTGCATTTACAATTATTGTGATAAGTAGCCATGTGGGTACTGGTGGAATTTACCACACAACAAATAAATGGCAAAAGATATCATGGGAGGTGAGGGCTAATATGTATGACATGGATATGACAGAACTGATCATGGTGGACAATCGTAGTGTTGTCAAGGGACCTTCATAGTTAGCACACACATTGAGACAGTTCTTATTCACATTTTGCAACAGGTAGCAACTGTTTTAAAGCTCTATTTTGTAGCAGTTAAATAGCAAAGAATCTAGAACCAGACAGTCTAGTTGAATCCTGGCTATATTGTCTGCCAGCTATACTGGGGGTGGTGGTTTCCTCATCTAGAGGTGAAGTGAGGAGAGAATATTAGCAAGTGAGGGGAGAATATTAGCAAGTCCTATGAAGGAAGCAATAATGTGTGAGTGAGGGAGTTAAAGCTTCTAAAGGAGGTACATTTGAAGTAGGCTTTAAAGGATGACTAGGAGTTCGATAGGCAGGAAAAGCTATGGTGAGAATGGGAGTGTGGAGAGTAGAGAAAAATGTGGTGGTTGTAAGGGGAGGCACTGCATTTTAGACAGGGAGCAGTTTGTGTGAAGCCTCTGTGGCTGGCCTGTGAACTGTAGTGCTGCAAGAATGTTAAGAGACACCTTGAAGCTCTGTATGAGCTTAACATAAGGCTAAGGAATTTGGGCTTTATTCTATGCAGGAGGATTTCTTTTATTTTTTTCTAGATGATACTTTTATATGTAGAAAAATAAGCACTATTTATCTTAAGCTCAGTGCAGAAAACTTGAATACTGAGAAAGTGCAAAGGAAAAACAATCACATGTAATCCCACTGCACAAAATAATTGCTGTTAACATTTGGTCATATGTCTTTTCAGCACTTTTTGATGAATATGTATGTTATTCTAGCTTTAGAAAAATGCCATCTAAGAAATATTTTTGACCAAGAGACTATCACAATTAGGCTTGCATTCTATAAATATCCTGGTGGTGGCCATGGGGAAGTCTGGTGGAGGGTGTAGCCAGAGGTCAGGTTGTTGTTAGGCCTTACTCTGATCCAGGGGAGAGATGAAGAGGGCCTGGGCCAGGGCAGCGACAGTGAGGCTGTGAGTAAGTGACAGATACCTTCTGAGGCAGAAATGCTCCAAGGGAGGAAACTGCTACCTTTGTGAAGTCAAACCTGAGGTCAGTGGTTCTATCAATGACTATCAATGACTGCTATAGTTGTCTTCTGCAGGACCCTGGTCCATTTCCTAATCAGACGTGCACAGTATGGTCATCCATCCTGAAAAATGTTCTTCTCCTTCAGAACAACTATATTATAAACCTCCTCTCCTAGAACCTCCAGGTACTCCCCAAACTCGATCATGCCTCTTTCAGAACTCCGTGGAAAAGACTTACAGACTTGGTCTGAGATGTCACAGCCATCAGGACCACTTTGGTGCAGAATACAGACATTGTCCTCACAAGGAGGTGCCATGGTGGCTTTCCTGACTAAGCTGAGGCCATGCCCCTGGTCCCTCCGACCTCAGCCACAGAGAAGATAGTCATTGCTCTCCTCCCGCCCACACCCCTCCCATCACCAGCTGCCTCAGCCACCACCAAGCTGTGTGCAGAAAATGAAGGTTATCACAAAGGAGCCCGAGGCTGGTCTGAGAAATGAGATGTGTTGTGGGTGATGGAGAAAGATTGAGAGACCAGATAATTGAGGGTCTAAGCATAAGGCTCTGCAGATAGCTAGGATGGGCTCACAGCATGGACAACATTAAAATCCCATCACCCACCGCTTCCTCAGGCCTTAACTGCTTTGCTTCAAGTGCTATTTTATAAATAGCATTTTCAGAAAGTTAACAAATCTGGAGGGGCCCTGAAAGAGAAAGGACTTCTGCCGAATAGCTTTTCTCTTACCAGAGGAAATGAAAGATGGTTTTCCTTGTAACCCAATTTCCAAAGCCTATTATTACACAGCATTGAGAAGATTTGCCTCCTGCCATGCTGAGCAGGGCTGGGCCAGCTGTGAAGAGGAGCTTAGAGGGTCAAGGAAGGTGACCAAGCGGATGGGGTCAGCACTATCTCCTCTCAGTGACCTTTCACTAAAAGGCCTTTTCCCAACTTATGTGTTTTGTACTGATTTTTTTTCATGAAACCATGAAATGGGAGGTAGCATGGTGTAGGAGTGATAGCATGGGCTTGATATCCAACAGCCCCAGGGGCCAGGCCCAGGTTGAACACTGTCTTACCAGCTGCCTGACCTGAAGTTGCCCCATCTGGAAAAGGAAGAATTGTACCTGTCTCAAAGTCTGCTGGAAACAGAAGTGAGGCAATATGTGCAGGGTGCATGGTATACTTAGGCCTCAGCAGATTGAGTTCTATTCTCCTTTTGTCCATCATGGATCCCGAGAACATTATTCAGCCAAAGATCAACCAGTGTGATTTGTTCACCTTTTCAGGTAACAATTTTAGGGTGGTGATATGTCATGTCACCTAGTAAGTTCTTGACAAAGCTGGAAGATAGGTGGCCAGTAGAATGTCATAGCAGGTATGCCATTGCTAAGGCTGGAATGGCTGTTAGTTGTAGAAATGCACCCCAGGGGAGTGCCACGAGGCTTCCTTGGACTGCCTAAGAACTGGGAAGAGAGAAGCATTTGCCATGTGTCTCTTCTGCCTCCGTAGCCTGTGTCCTGGGCCCACTGGACAGTGTCTCAAGAAAAGGGATGCTAAGCAGCAGGGGCATTCAAATCACCAATTATTTGGGGCTTGAGGATGTTTAGGAGAAAGAGGCTCCTAGTGCTCTAGTAACCTCGCCCCCTACCCTGGCGGCAAGGAGGTCATGGTAGAATTGGGGCTCTGTTGGGGGAACATCAAATCAATGCAGCAGAGGCATTGCATATGATCCAAAGGGGCAGGGCTCTCCTCTGGGAGATTAGTGGAGATAGCATTGAGTTGGCATAGAGCAGGTAGTAACTGAATTTGCAGCTTATTTGGGGCTGTAGTATAATAAGTCATAATAATAATCATAACCAATGAAACTTTTCCTGTCTCAGAGCCTTCAGAGGCCCCAAGACAACAATGTCACAAGGGTAAGCCGACCATCCATGCAAGACTTGCAAAAGAAGGTAGGAAAAAAACTGCTTAGGGCTCTTAACGTTTTCACCCCGATAAAGAAGATTTTATTTTTGAGAAAAAGCCTTTAATACCAGCTAACATTTTTTGAGTTTTTCCCACATACCAGGAATGGTACTATGTGCTTCATATATTTAACTCAACTCTCACAAAATTATGAAGCGGTTGATTATTATTATTTATTATTTTTCCCCCTATTTCGGTGATAGAGAAAGCTAGGTTAAGAGAGATAAAATAACTTATGCTCATGTCTCAAATGTACTCCTGAAGCTTAAATCAGTATATGAAGCACCTTGTAAAGTAGAAGGACCTGCTAAACGGCTTTTTGCTGTTCTGTATGCAGCAGGTGGGAGTGAACCTGAGTCCCCCTCTCATTTTTCCTGCAATCGAATTATCTTTTCAAGCACAACACAAGCATCCAGAAGCACAGGAGCTACCCAGTAATAGATAAATTGGGTGGCAGAGCTGATGGGCGGTAAGGACTGGAGGGAGAATTATGTAGGATGGCCATGTAGACCCATTGAGACAGTGCCTGAGGAAGCACTTCACAAATTGAAGGCTGATGCTTTAAACTGCCTTGAAGGGTTTCCGATGGGTGGAATTGTTCTGTTCAGAAAGTGGCTTTAGCTAGAGGCAGTATTATTTCATTGAGTTTAATTCTGCATGAAGATGGCTCAGAGTCTCCATCTTAAGTGAATTTACAGTTTAAGGAGGGGTGCTTAGTAAAACACTAATGAAATGAAATAGTAATTAGCATGACTACGTGTAAATGTGTGTGCGTGTGTGTGTGTGTGTGTGTGTGTGTGTGTGTGTGTGTGTGTGGTTGTGTGGTGGGTGTGGACCAGTCAAAAGGAGTGACACTAGAAGCCTGGGCTATTATAAAATGAATGCATGTCTACATTATAGATAAGACAGGCTTAGGGGAGATGACATTCCAACAAATGGGAAGACCATATGAAAAGATGTGAAATGGCCTGGGCTTGTCAGTTCAAAGACCATCTACATAATACACCGAATCCTTCTAGTATCTGTAACTGGGATCATTTCTACATGGATTCTCTGTCTCTGTACTTTATGTGGAAGATGTTGATGGGCAATGGAGGTGAAGTCTGAAAGGAAGGAATGAGCAACTTGGCTAAACAGAAAATACCACCAGCAGATATATTTATTCTCCACTGCCAGGGAGGATTCCATGCCTGAGGGTGGCCAGGGACTGAGCCGGTGAAAAGTAAGTCCGAATAAGACTTTAGATCATGCCTTACTGAAACGTACTGTCAATGGGACTTCTGAGATTGAAACAGGTCTGAAATGTACCAGCAGCCACTGATGACCATGAATGAAAGGGAAGGAGCCTATTAAATGTCAGGTAGGTGCTGGGAGTTTTAAATTCATTCTTATTCTGATACTCTCAAAGACTCTATAAGACATCTCTTATTATTTCCATTTCTCAGATTATCAGTAAGAGGCAGATTTGGACATCAAATCCAGTTCTTTCTGGCTCTAAAGTCTGTTTTATAAGACTTAAATTTCAAAATCTCCTGTGGATATTGTTGAGGCTTATTTTCAGGCTTTATTAGCACAAGTCTAGAGTAGTCCTTCCTCTAGGTCAGAAAACTTCTTAAGAGCCAGATAGTAAATATCTTAGGCTTGTGGGACATATGGTCTTCACAGTGAATATTCAACTCTACCCTTGCAGTTTGAATGCAAACAAATAGGCACAAATATGTTCCATTAAAACTTTATTTATAAACATAGGTGGTTATCCTTATAAATTATTATTGCAACCATATATTGGTTATTGCAGGAGTCATTATTTTCTGACTCCTGTTACAGGGCATGGTTCTTACTTGTAAGGCACAGCCTTCTTAATATCTTTGTTGGATCCTTAGGTGCTTATAAGGTCTCTTACACTCTGGCTGGGCCAGAACTTCAACAATTTTTGGAACTCTTCAACCTTTAGCATTTCTGTTCCACTTTCAGCCTGGTAACCACCCCTCCTGATAAGCTTTGTCACTTTGCCCTGTGCATGTGTAGCCTATACGTCCTGCGACACAGAGTTGGGGAGAACCCTCGCAGAACAGTTCCATCCTCTGTGATGGTCCGCTTCATAGATTCCAGGCACTTCGGCAAGTGCCCAGGTCTCCCCAGGTCTATGGGATTATCATGCTCTCTTTGGGCTCCACTTCTCCATATCACAGTTAGGAAATTGTCCTGATGGAGAACTGGAAAAACTGAGACCTCACCTCATGATTTTCCCTTTTTCAGGGATCATGGTCTTGTGTTGCCCATTGTCACTGCCAGAAAGCACTTTGCTTATATATTCAGTTCAGTTATACAGTTATTTATGGCAGAGGGTTAGTCCAGTGCCAGTTTTTCTATCATGGGCAGAAGCAGAAATCCTCACATTCATACCTGTTGTTTTCAATCTATTCTCTACTCTGCAGCCAACATGTTTTTTCCATCTAATCATCTAATCATCTTCAGTACCCTCCCTAAAATGGTTCAATGATTCCTTTTTGCTCTTAAGATAACATCGAAAGGACAGAATCTGTTTTTGCCCCTTGATGAATTCCTAAGACACAGCATGACACCTATACTATGATTGGTATTTAATAAATATTTTTGAACAAATGAGTGAATAAATAAGAAATAACATTTTTTTTGCAGAGAGAAAAACATAAGCAAAGGCAGAAATGCATAAGTTCACTAAGAATAGTGAATTATTCAGGAAAATTCCAACTCAAAATGTTGACTACAAATAACTCAATAACTTCATGTGTAGCAAATGCGACAGTTGAAGAGAATAGTACTAAATTGCCATTTTTCAATTACCAAAGACCTTTTACTACCATTTCCTCAGCATGAAGCTCTTAAGATGGATAGCTCTGTCTAGGCAAGGCAGCAAGAGCTTTCCCTGGACCTGTGGTGGCTATGCTTACAGACAGACTGACAGATGGACATATGTGCAGGCAGAAGGAATCATAGATTTGCTAAAAATAAAGCCTCAACCACTTTTTCACAGAAATCCTAAAAGAAGAGAAAACAGATAGATTGATAGCAAGCACACCATTTGTGTAATGTTGAAAGTGAAATCACTGTGGAGACCAAGTTCTTTCGCAGACAGTGGAGGAAGTGACTCAGGGAACAACTACTTTGGAAACAAGTAAGGCCCCAAAGAGCTCATGAGTTGATTAAATACATTTGAGAGCAAATTTTAGATACAGAAAATTAGCATTTGCAATATTCAGGGAAGGAAAAAACAGGGTTTGGGTGTAAATGTTTTAAAGACCTTTTGGAAGGTAGAATTCAAAGAGGTTCAGAGTAAAGAGAGGCATGAGTCTGTGGCTTGAACTCTGGAAGGAAGAACTCAGAGGGGATTAGAAGTTCTTGAAGATGTAGTTTTAACTGTCCACTAGCAAATACCCGCAAGGTAAAAGAAGCATTGGATATGACAGAGGAATGAGAGAGGTTTCAGGATTGCTGCCTAAGGAGGCATAAGATGAGAAAAATTCACATTCACTGAGCATCCTTGGGGTGAGAGCACACTGCTTGGAGCTTTACATAAGTTAGTTCATGTTGTCTTCATTATAACCCTATAATGCAGGTCCTATTATTTTTATTTAGAAGTAAAGAAACTGAGGCTTGGATAAGTGAAAATATCTGTTAAAAGTCACAGAACTCATATACAACAGAAGTGATCTGGACCCAGATTTGTCTAATTCTAAAGCCAAACTCCTTCCCAAACACCAGATTGTCTCCCTAGTATGCTACTTTTATATGTGGTACGTGGCACATTGGTGGACAATCTAAATTTTTAGGGGTCAGGCTTTCTGCTTCCTGGGTCGTATTGAATGCTGTGCCACAGACAAGAGGGAATTTCATAATAATTGTATTTGTGTTATTTCAGAAATGGGAATGCCAGTTCCACTCACTCACTGATAAGAATCCTTTCCATTTTCTTATCTTTGAGCATCAACGTAAGAATTTATGTATGTATGTATGTATGTATGTATGTATGTATGTATATGTGTGTGAATGTATGTATATGTATGTATGTATGTATGTCATGGCCTAAGACCAAATTGTGGCTATACCAGGGGATCCTGAAAGAACAAGCACATGCCCATGCACTCGTTTGAGTGCTTGGCTTCTCACACTTGGATTTTAAAGACCAATTACAGAGGCTTTGGTCTAGCATAGAACTGATAGCACTTGAAGATACTCACCAAGCTTATCCTTACTGTGCAATGCAATATTTGTAAAATTCATTCCCACCTATAGCAAGGCAAGCCCATCTTTCATTTGCTAGGGGTCCTCAGCAAGGCAGAGATTGCTTTAACAATCAGCTATGGAAAGAGAAGACCAAACAGAAAGGACATGTAGAAACCCTGGGCTCTGCTTCCATGTCTGCATCATTCAGAGTGCCTCAATTGACAGGACATCATCCATTGTTTTGTACGCTCTGGTGTTTATATTCTGGAAGACATGGGACGTGAGCTGGAGCATATGCTGGTGGGTTTGCACATGTGTATTGAGAGGAGAGCAGGCAGGAATCTGGAAAAACGTGCAAATGTGGCAGGAAACAGAAACCCAGCAGGATTGCTGGTTTCCTAGCAATCGGTGACCAATTTTCCTCAGGGAGTGTTCTCAGAAGAGCAGATAGTTTTAAAAATAGATGTGGGTCTTGGTTCAGTTATTGACATTGTCCTATCCAGGGCTGTGCACATGCGCATACCCCCAGAAAGATCACAAAAGCTCAGATTCAGGTTCGAATGTTCACATTCCTGGGGCTCCTTGTAGTTTTTCATCTCTTGTTTGCCAGACCCGCCGAGGTTTACTCTCAGGACAGCTGCTTCAACCCAGGGTGACTGAAGGATTTGTTTCCCTCAGGGAATCAAAGAGGGGTGGTTGTTATTCTCAGCAGACTCAAAACCATTCTCTATGACTCAGCTCAAAGGTCACTCCCTTTGTGAAACCCTCTCCCACTTGCCTGGGCCAGATGCCCTTCCCATCTTTCTCTGTACTCTTAAATGTGACCTGCTCTTACAGCACATTTTTTTTTCTAGATAGCCATTTTTGTTCATGTGCTATGTTCCCCAATAGACTGGGAGATAAGATTACATCTTATCTGTCACTTTCCAGTGCCTAGTACATTGGAGGTGCTTAAGAATGCTTGTTACATGACTCAACAAGTATACAGAGTCCCAGAGATTTCCCCTTCTCTCCAGCTGCCCTCCCCATCCCCAGTCATCAGCCTTCTGCATCCTCCTTCCAGAAGAAAGCAGACAGAAAGACCAACACTGCTAATGGCATTACTGTATTAGCGTAGGAACTGAAATGCTGTTGTCTTGGAGGGCTACCACCAGGAGAAGTCAAGACACACCCTGGTGTCAGAGTGGGTCTTTCCTGAGAAGGAACACCATTGCCAGAACCAACTGCTTAAAGAAGAGAAGCTTCTCAGACCAGAGCTGGTGTCTGTGAGCTTGGGGTGCTGCCTACAGGAATGGGGCTCTCTAAGCTTGGCCTCCAAGAATTTGAAATATGAGGCAGCTCCTTCGTGAGGTGGTATCATTTATTTGAAGTTAATCCAGAAGCTAGGAGGTGGGGTATCAGGCAAGCTGCTTTGTAGAGGAGGCACAGTGTTCGTCTGGGCCATCAGGCTCTTGGAAGAGTTGACACAGGGAGACAGCTCAAAGGAATGGTAAATCTGGAGCTAACTTGAAACCTCGATTCCACAGCCAACTACCCCTCAGACCCAGGAAGCTTCCCTCCACAGCTTAAACTCTCTGGATTTATTCTACTTAAAATGGCCTTCCAAGAAGCTGGAAAACAGCGATGCTTTAGCTAGCACAAGATGAGAAAGGAAATAACATTTGCTCAGTAGTTGCTCTGTATCAGACATTTTACATAGTCATATAATCTAATCTATCCGGTAGCCCTGTGATATAGATATTATACTTCTCATTTTAGGGTAGATGAAACTGAAGCCCAGAAGGAAGTGTCTGCTCACAGGATGATTGTACACGAGAAGTGGTAATTAGAGCCAAGCTCCCACATTCCCAATCCTGGCTCCTTCTGATTCCTGTATTTGAGGCATCTACAAAAGTGCATTATACAGCTCTCCCTCCAACCTGTCTCCAGCCCCCAGCACACCCACAGGGAGCATTTCACTAAGTGCAGAAGGCACATTTTGACCTTTCCCTGCTCCTGTCTTCATGAGCTGCATGACCCCGTCTCTGCTTCTAAGTTATTTCACCCAGACCCTCTGGAGTGCCACAGGCTGAGTGAGAAAAGCCTGTACCCAGACCCTGCAGTCACTGCTTCCAATCAAAGAACTAATGAGGGGCTGAGCTGGAAAGGAATGCAGAGACCATCTATGAAACTCCACCAGTTTGAACACGAGGAAACAACGATCAGGGGGAAAAGTGACCTGTCCAAGGCCATAAGAAATAAATAAAATGGTTGGGGCATGGGACCTCGGCTCCCTGACATTAGCCATCTATCTTAGCTCTTGGATGTTTTAGCCAGCAGGATTCCAGGGCTTTCTTCCACTGTTACCTTTTGGAGAGCCAAATCTTGCGTGTGGCTGCAGATGGGAAGCCCTAACCCTGGTACCGTAAACTTCTTCAAGAGATTAGCTGGCTAAGGTCCAAATCAGGGCTTGGACACTGCAAAAGGTCATGCCTTACTTGGGAGTGATGCTACTCCAGCTTCCTGAGGAGATGAGGCTGGGAGGATGTGGGTGTGGAAGCACTGCACAGCCACGCTAAGCTAAGATTAACTGGATAAAGAAAGGCACAGTGCTCCAAGATACAGAGATGTGCTGCCTTATCTCTGTCTGCCTTTTTCTCTGATTTTAAAATCTGTATCCCTATCACCAAGTTGGCAATCTAATTAACTGAGATTTTTGAGGAAAGCCTCAAAATTGAAAAACTAAAATCTTGATTAGGAAGGTCTGCCCTGCCTCATTAATCCATTGGTTGGTTTGCGATGGCTCGGGCTGACCTTGGCTTTCCCACCATCTCCAAGATGTTTCTAGAATGCTGATTTAAGGGGACTGAGCACTCAATTTAGAGATAAAGATCTCTGCCAGCAGCACCAGTACAGCCTCTGGACTGGTGGAAAGTTACAAAAAGTACAAAATTCTGCTGGTTCTCCTGAATTAATTATCTTCCTTATTTGGTGTCTTTGTGCAAACAGAAATATTCAAGGGATGAGAAGGGCATTTGTGTCCCTGAGGAGCACTGCCTGCCATTCACACCTTGAGTGCTAGCAAGCCACCCCTAGTCTTGTCCCTGGCCTGCCCTTGACTCCAACTGCAGGCAGTCTCTCTCTCTCTCTCATTCTCTCTCTCTCTCTCTCTCTCTCTCTCTCTCTCTCTCTCTCTCTCTCTCTCTCTCTCTCCGCTCTTCCTCCCTCCCTCCTTCCCTCTCCAGAATTGGAATCTCTTCTGCCTCCACTGTCTTGTTTGGGTTTTCAGAGCAGGTTTTTGAGTGTCCATTTTACAGGTGAGCAAATTGAGATTTGATGAAGACATTAACAGCTCGAACAAGGACATTCCAAGCAGAGGGAGTAGCACAAACCAAGGCAGAAAGATGTGGAAGAGCACAACACATCTGTGGGAGTGGTGGCAACTCAGAAGGGTCAGGGATGCCTGGGATAGAGTAGTGGGATGCAAGGCAAGGCAGTAGTGGATGACAGAGCCAGGACTTGAAAGCAGAGCTTCTGCTTCCACATTTGTCCACTTCTTTGTGCAGGACACCACCTCTTTACTTCCTGTGTCTTTGTGCCTTTGTCTCTGTTGTTCTCTGAAATGACCCTTAGAGGTGGAGTGGACCCTCTTAGGCTGCCTTCTCAGCATCCATGCATGTCCTGTCTTCCTTCCCAAGAAAACTCAGAACCTATTCAGACATCTATCCCTCCCCAGCGGAGCCACCCATTTCAGAGGAAGATGACCCCCACACACCTCTAGATTAATCTAAGGGTAATTTCATCCCCCTTGGCAAGAAGACAGGTCTAGTGACCCAATTCTGGCCAGTGATCAGAAAGGCATAATCTTTGGGGAAGCTTCTGGAAAAATTTCTCCTGTTTTCTAAGAGTCACAGGAAGAGAGGTTCCTCTTTTTCCTATGGATTGTCCTTTCCATGTGTGATACCTAGGACTGCTGTGGACATCTTGCTACCAGCTTCAAGATGAAACTGGCACTGAAGACTGCTGATCCCTGAGCAGAGAGAGGAGAGAGCCTAGGCTCTTGGTGGAGGGGTGAGCACTGATTGTCACAACCCTGGGGCCCAGCTTGACTCTGGACTTCCTGTTGTGTGGACGGCCAAAGGTCTGTACTACTGATGCCAGTGCCAGCAGGGCTTTCTCTCTCTCAGAACGTAGAGTGTCCTTGCTCACTAGGGACATCCTGCCTGCCCCCTGATACCTCTGGGCTCACAGAGGTCGTCCTCACTTTACTCATCTCCCTTATGCATTTCTCTGCCACTCTGCCAGGAGCCTCACCAGTTACACTAAAAGAAAAACTTATAGTAGAGAGTAATTGGGGACTCTTCCAAGCTCATCAAATACTTAGAAGAATTGAGAAAATTACTATTTTGCTTTTGATTTTAGGATTCCTCGTGTTTTCTAGCTATTTATGCAGAAGTGGACAGCCTCAGAGGTGGTGAATCCTCCTCCTCCTACTCAAGAAACTGCCCTATTTCCACCATGGTCCCTGCTGGAGACAAGGAGGGCCAAGCAGCCAAGTTCATGTCATGTGAATTTCTTTCTAACCAGGCTACAACTGATTAAATCAGGCCAGAACATCTGACTCAAGAGGAAAGCATCCTGGCTGCCAGCTAGCCTATAGAGCATGGCTTCTCTTAACAGAGAAAACATGAGTCAATCGAATTTCTTTTTGTCTGAGGAATTTGAACTAAATACACAGAACAAAGTCTTTAGTCAGTTGAGAGACAGAGATATACAGACCTGTGAGGGAGCCTGTGCCATCGGGTCATGTTATACTACACATTACATTACAGCAGCATAGTAATAGGAAGGTTTGCAAGCTTCTGTGAGCTACCTTGAATCCCAAAGTTCTTTCAGCTTTACGCTCGGTAACCTCTATTTCCAGGATTCTCTTTCCCATCTTTTGCAATAATTTCTCATTATTTGAGGTGTCTTGTGCAGCTAAAGATGCACAGGGCCCTCCATGGTCTGCTTTGCCTTGCATCCATGGGCATCCATGAGTCTCTTGAGTTGCCTTCATTGCCATAAATATGTCATGTTCTTCTACATCTTTCTGCTTTGTTTTGTGCTATTCCTCTTGCTTGGAATGTCCTTGTTCTCTGTCTATCTAGAGAGATCATATTATTCTTCCAGAACCCAACTCTAACAGATATGTTTATTCTTTCCCTGGTACTTCTCTTGCATGAATTCATTCAAACACTATGCAGTGTCTACTATGTGTACGATATTATTAGTCTGAAAAAAAGTTGTGGTAAGGAGAAAGTGATGTGGCTTGGGCAGAGGGCTGTGTGGCTATTTCAGCAAAGGCCATTAGGAAGGCATCTCTGCGCAGAGTCTGAATGTGGTGAGGGAATGACCTTGTGAAGATTTGGGGGAGGAGCTCTTCTGGCAGAGGGAACCGCAAAGGCAGAAGTTCTGGGAGTATGAGCAAGTCTGAAAGCAAGTGTGGCTGGATGGTGTACTGAATGAGGGCGAGAGCAATGGTTAAACAACAGGCAAAGGTGAAATGATACAGAGCTTGGTAGCTTCAGTGCGACCCTGCAGAGAATTTGGATTTCGATCTGAGCAAGAAGGGAAACTCTGAGGTGGGGAGCAGTTGAGAGGAGTGGGTGCCATGATCTGATGTGCATTTTGAAAAGGTTGCTCTATCTGCTGGGTTGTAGGAAGGCGAGTATGGAAGCAGCATTCCGGGCAGAGATGAAGGTGGTCGCTGTGGAGGAGCAAGGAGAGACAGGACTGGGATCTCTTTGCAGGAAGGGCCAACCAGTCTTAATGATGGACTATATGTGGAAGGGGAGGGTGAGAGAAAGAGTGGACTGAATTTCAGATTGGGACCAGAGCAATTTGGTGAATGGAGTTACCATTTATCTAGATGGAAACAACAGATGGAGGAATGCATTTGGGGGTGGAAATCAAGAGTTAGTTTTGGACTTCTCTAGTTATTAACTGCATTGTAAGACTTCATTACAAGTCTCAGACTCCTGAAGGGGAGGGTCTATGCTTTTTTTCCCTCTATCTCTCTTATTCTACTTAGCATGGGTCCTCATAAATAGTAAATACTTAGTCTATTGTTGATGGATGCTTCGATTTTCACAGTGTTTTTATTCCTGAAAAATTGCAAATGGTACTCTGATGATCTTTCTTTAGCTCTCTTCATCACCACCAAACCATTTCATTTTCATTTTTGATGACTAAATGGCAGTGGCCATCATTCTTTAGTTCCAAGTCTATTTGACCTCCCTCTTTACCTATCTTCTCTATCAGTCTTTTCACAGTCAAACAAAACCCAAATAGGTTCCAGGGGAGCCCTCAAATTATAGGCTCAGTTTTGTAGGCTCTCTTATTAGCATGCTTTGGTTCAAGGAAGTGTTATGGTTTACCCACTGGGTTGTGCCAAATTGGCCAATCGATCACCACTCAGATCTTGAGCACCTTCTATAATCAGCCCTTGCATTTGCCTAGCACTTTGCAGGCAGAAAACATTTTCAAATATCCTTTCATTAGACTTGCACAACCAGCCTCTGATCTGACAGAGCAGGTCTCCAGATATTCAATTTCCTATTTCACTGCAACTTCCTTAACTTGTAACCAAAGGTCTTAACTAAGACTGTTCCTTCTGCCTGAACTGTCCTGCCCTTCTTTTTGGCCTTATATACTTCCACTTAACCTTTCAGAATAACTTTAAATATGAAATGACACCTTCCCTGACCCTCAGGCAGAGTTAACCACTCACCCATTCCACCTCTGTGTTACCTGGGCCATGTAGGTGTGCCTACCATTTTAGTTATTGTGCTGTAATATGTAGCTATAGATATATATAAAATATCTAGTACATGTACAAGTATCTGTCTCCCCAACAGATTGTATTCATATTGAGGGGAGGGAATGTACCTCATTCACCTCAAGGTCCCAGTGGCTAATATATTCCCTTATACATAGTAAGCAGTCAACAAATGAATGACCATATGGATATTTTTAAAGCTTGAGGTTGTATTGTGAGGGACTATGAACATTTTGCGATGGAATATGGACTTCAGCCTATAGGCATAAATGAGCCAATGGAGTTTGACTTATATCACAAAAGACAGATGGCAGGCTCGTTTCATAGAGTTTATTTTCCTGAAAGCTGATGAGGTCTGATTTATGCCTTCTCTTCAAGGTCAGGTTATGGACTGTTCAACTCACTCTGTCTTTCTTTCTAACAAGGGCTTCGAGAAGATGGGATGGTGGGGATGGTGTCAGTTATACACAGGCTGTTTCTTCTGCCCATCCAGAGAACTTCAAGAAATTTCATTTCAATATATCACACTTGTATTGAACATGTACTATGTGCCTGACACTGTGCTCAAGCTGTGACAATGAGTGAAGGTTGTTGGGAGCCCTTTTGGCAAAACTCTGAAGGTGGGGCCTATGAAGCAGGTAGAAGTGTGACATGTCTGGTATACCAGTCATGCAGCCTTCATCCCGTGCTGCTGTGATCTGCTCCCAGAGGAGCTGGAGCCTGTCTGTGATCGATGAGCTCCTGTCACCCTCATGACACACTCTCCTAAACCATTTCACCAGCACTCAGGTGAACCTGAGTGCAGTACTGTAGGCTGATGGGATGGGCCCCAGGGACTGGGGCAGTGGAGAGCAGCAGCAATGATGGATGTAAGTGTCAAAACTGCTCCCCAAAGGACTTAATTGATTTTCTCAGGCTCTTCCTTCTGACACATATTCATCCATTCATTCTCCTACCCACAAATATATCCATGGATACATCCATTCATTTATTCATTCACGTATCCATTTAGATCTTTATATTTAAAATACACATCTGTGTGTCTTCATGTTACATATTCATCCATCTATCTATCCATCTATCTATCCATCTATCCACTCATCCATCTATCCACTCATCCATCCATCCATCCATCCATCCTTTTAAATTTTTGCCTTGAAAGCACACCATTTCCGTGCTCAAAAACCCTGACTGGTTCTCATTTAGCACAACCTAGAAGCAAAGCTGCTTATTTTAGCATTTATAATTAGCTTTTCTTTCCTGATCACATCTACTTGAGCCATTCCTTAGCCAGTGGGTTCACTCATCTTCTCCTGGCAAGCTGAATCTTGGCTTCTCTCCTTTTCTCTCACCATCTTCTCCCTTCTTAAGTGCCTTCTCTGGCACTTCTATCAACTTCTTGTTTGTTGCAGTCCAACTCTCATTCATTCAAATTGATCTTTTCCAAAATGTGGTCTTTCTCCTGAGAGATTTGTCCTCGCTCGCACTCCTGAAGACTAATTCCTTTGACTCTGTCCTACTTAGCCCGAAGCCCATCGGCACTCAGAGAGAAAGATCAGGAATGAATCTTGGCACTCCCAGCCTTGGACCCACAGTTCCATGGCTGAATCCTGTATACCTATGAGGCGCTGACTTGAAGCCTGCATTTTCAGACCACCAGTATATACGTGGAAAGTGCAGTGTGGGGCTCACCTAGAAGACTGCTTGGCCCTGAAACTTGTGTCACTCTTCTGGGAATGTTTCTCTTACCCCAAATCTATTGAACACTTTCTGTGAACTAACTGGTTCCAGAGAACCATGTCTCTGCTGCATGAATGCCTTTGAGGGTTACCTTCTGTGTTATCTATTGTTGCATAACCTCTATGTTCACTTCAGCAGCACATATACTAAAATATTGTTATATAGCCCCTTCAAAACTTATTGTTTCTTATGATTCTGTGGGTTGGCTGGGAGGTTCTTCTACTGGTCTTGCCTAGCTACATTCATGTTACTATAAGCAGTGTTGGGGTATGGCTTCACCCATGTGTCTGGAGCCTCAGCTGGGGTGACTGAAATAGCCTCACCCTCCATGTGACCTCTCTCTCTCCATGTGGTCTCCAAATTGTACTTGAGAAAAGGCCCAACTAGGCTTCTTCAAACTGTGGCAGTCTCAAGATTCTCAGAGTATGAAAACAGAAGCTGCATAACTACTTGAAATCTTGGCTCTGGAACTCACCCAATATCTGTTCCACCACATTCCATTGGCCAAAGTAAGTCATGAGTCCAGTCCAGATTCAAGGGGTGTGGAAAAAGATTTTACTTCTTGATGAGAGGAGCTCTAAAATATCTTCCATGTCCCACCTACCAGAATGGGCTCCTCTGGGTAGTACACTCTTCCAGATTAAGCTAGAGTTCACCACTTTGGAGTTCACCTTAGGCTACTATCTGAGGGGTCACACCTCTAGCTGGATCAATTAGAGCACCTTCCCAATCTGAGAGCCCCAACTAGACCATACAGTCTAGAAAAACAGGGACCATGTCTGGACCCAAATCACCCACTACATACTATCCTATTGCATATTTTTCACAGCAGTTATCACTACCTAAACTCTATCATTTATTGTTTGTTGTGTTGCATTTTATTTTGTTTTACTTATTTTTGCATGTTTATCTCTTTCACTGAAATAAGACCTTCATGTAGGGACATTGTTTTTTCATTGACACATGACCAACACCTAGAGGCACATTTATTACATAGTAGATGCTTAGTAAATATTTTTGAATGAATGAAAACTCTCTAAAGACTGTGATCAAGATTTAAAATTATTTGTAGCCCCTCTCCCAGCTCCTGTTGATAGAAAATGCTCATAAACATCTGTTATTTGAGGATCATTTGTTCATTTACTACACAGAATGAAAGGTTGCAGAGATCCTCTTTATGCCAATTTTATAAATGTTTCTAAGAGGCTTCTATGTACTCAGAGAGGGTTCTGGTCCTTGAAAGTATATAATTTATTTGGCAATCTAAAATTTGAACATCTGGAAAGACAAGATGATGTTGTCTGTTTCATTTAAATTCCTTCAAATAAATTAATCTCAGCCATTCAGATGTATGCCAGGTGGACATGAAAAATAAAAAGCAAAACCCCACAACGACTACAATCTCTTGCCAAGGGCTTTACCAACAATTTCTCAAGACTTCCCAGGTTTTCATACAGATGAGGCTAAGTTCCAGGTGATAGAGAAAGATTTCTTGTCTTTTCCTCTGGCAGGGGAGGGAGACTGTGGTCTGTCTCTTCTCTGAAGCTATAAAATCCAGTGTTCAGAGGCTACCCTAACCAACTGACCACATTGAGCAATGTGTTAGTTTTACATCAGCCAAGAAATGGATGGGTTTGCTATCCACATGTATTAGCAGGGTTTTGGCTGGCAGCCACTTGCCATTCTTGTTGAATGCGGCTTCCTCACCCAGGACCTTGTGTGGAATCACTTACCCCTACTGGCTCACTGCCCAGAAGGCCTCAAAGAGACCCTTACATTATCAACTTGACAGACTCCTGGCTTTATAAACAAAGAGTCATCTACTTCCTAAGGATAGAGATCTTTGTGTGTCCTGCTGCCAGCCAAGGCACCAGAAAGTTAACTGTGTTGTCCACAGCTACCACTTCTGCAGTGTGTGCTTCCACATCAGGCAGTGTCATGGCAGAGCTCTAGTTGTCTTCAGAATCTTGGTTATCCCTAGACTCATAGCTCTGCCACACATGGTAAAGACGAGGTATCCAGTAAGTCCACTGCCATTTCTACATCCTAACCCTGGCCATGAGGAGAATAATTCTAAAATTGAAGGTGAGGAGCTCCTGACTTTAGATCCAATTGATGGTAGGACCCAGAATTTCAGGTTTATCTATAGATCAAATCTTATGACACCAGGCCCAGCTATTCACCCAAGCCAAGGTTGAATCAGGGTGAGGGAACAGTAGCAATAAGCACTTTCAAATAAAACACAAGACCATGCTTACAGAGATCCTCATAGGAGTGGCTGGTGTTGTCCTTTAGACCTGTTCCATGCTTTCTGGGAACTGGCCTAAATCAAAGCACTCGAAGTACACAGCTGCCATCTTCAAGAACACTCTCATTCCCTTCCCTCCTTCTTCTTTCAAGCCATCTGCACTACCTGCTCCTGATGATGGGCCCATTTTACCTGTTGCCACTGTCCTCAAGGACTGTTACAAACATCTGCCTGTTAGATCTTGAAGGTGACTATGGAATGTCCTTCTAAAGAGTCTGCTCTTAGAGCGTGAAACTGAGAACTTCCAAAACCATGCAGATATCACTTCAGAAGAACTGCATGACTCATCATGAAGGTGCAATATGAGCTTCATGGCACATGTTTGCATAGATAAGCCATGATTCCATAAGAGATTCAGAGTAAGATAGACAGCAGGCTCACCCCTCAGATCTTCTGCTCCAAACTGGGCTAACTGGAACCACTAGATCATTTAGAAGACCCTCCTATTTTCTGTGACATTACAC
Organism: Macroglossus sobrinus; assembly: GCA_004027375.1. NCBI lineage: Eukaryota > Metazoa > Chordata > Mammalia > Chiroptera > Pteropodidae > Macroglossus > Macroglossus sobrinus. The sequence goes on along the minus strand of PVKZ01002254.1, from coordinate 60,482 downwards.
TTTATTTTTATCATAAATACAGAGAATAGAGCAAATACCCACCACGTGCCTTAGGAAATGAAATTTAATATAACAGAAATCCTCTGTGATTCTCCTCAATGTTATTTCCACCTTCCCCACAGATGACCACTATCCCAAAACAGATATTCCAGTGCTAAATTAGATGCTTTTTGTATATGTGTCAGCTTTGTCAACGGTTGGTTTCTTAGTTTTAACTCTTTATATGAGCAAAAATACTATCTTCGGGATTAATTTTAACCTTTCTTTCCTCAAGTTTTTGCTATTTAACTACGTTGATAATGTTTATTCATTTCATCATCTAGTCCCCTTTGATGGACCATTAGGTCATTTCTAATCTTTCACTACTAGAGAGCTACCATTGCTGGAGCCCACTGGCAAAGATTGAACAGTTCCCAAGAGGGGGAGTGAGAATAGAGAGAGAGAGAGAGAGAGAGAGAGAGAGAGAGAGAGAGAGAGAGAGAGAGAGAGAGAGAGAAGATAGAGTCGGGAGGGCTCACAATGAATACTGTGGCGCCGAGTTTATTTAGCACAGCATATTTATACCCTTGGCAATGCATGAAAAACAAAACCCACCCGTATGCAAACAATTGCTGACATTTATGTAAGTTCTCTCACCTGTTTTCCATTAAGCCAAACTTCCTCCATCTGCAACAGACTATCCATTAAGCCAAAATTCCTCCTTCAGTACAGAGCCCACCTGCTCTGCAAACTTCTAGCTTGCAGGCAACTTTAACCCTGTCTGTAGGGCATTCAGCAAGAATGGCTCCCAACATACCATGTAATGTTCTTGCTCATATTTCTCCCTGTAGCTGGAGGATGATTTCTCCAGGATAGAATTGCTCAGTCTGGTTATGTGTATCTTCGATTTAACTATGTATTATCAAACTGCTTGCCAAAGTGGTTGTACCCACATTAGAATGAGTTTTTATTATTCTACAACCCAACCAGCACTTGATACTCTCACCCTTTTTAATTCCTGTTCATCTGATGGTGGAAAATGGTGCCTTCATTTTTTTTTTAATTTGCATTCCCCCAATAACCAGTGAGGCAGGGTATATTTTCATGCTTATTGACTATTTATGTTTCCACTTCTTTATCTTATCTTTTCATATCTTTTGTCCATTTTCCTATTGAATTTTGATCTCTTTTTCATGTTGATTTATATAGCTGGGTTTCTTAACAGTGTCACTATTGACATTTTAAACAGAATGATTCTTTCTCATAGGAGACTATTCCATGATTGTAAGATCTTTATTAACATCCCTGGCCTCTTCTCACAGGATGCCAGTAGCAAATTCTCCCAATCCCAGTTGTGACAATCATGTCTCCAGGCATTGCCAAATCACCCTCAGTTGAGAGCCACTTGTTTATAGGAACACTTTATTTTTCATAGATATTAATCTATTGTCAATTATACATATTGCACAAATCTTCATAAAGATATTGTGTGATAGTAGGCAGATCTTGTTCCTCTGTATCTCAGAAGCTGTATCTCTATTCCTTAGAGGGAAGAATAACGGTGTCTACTTATTAAGTGGTAGTTTGGTAATCTCTCTTCCCATCCTTGCTTCAAATCTTCATAATATGTATTAATATCTCTACTTCATAGATAAGAAAATTGAGTCTAATAATTTGTCCAAGGGCACTCAGCCATGGGTAGTAGAAACAGGGTACAAATTCAGGTCTGTCTAGTTGCTTCAGCAGAAGAGAAAGAATGTAGCACTGGGAGTGGGGAGGCCTGGGATTTTATCCTGACCCTGCCACTAGTGACTCTATAATGAGGACCTATCTTCCATGCATGTTCGTTTTCTCATATGGTAACAGAGGCTGGACACAGAGATCAATGTGCCAGCCCATTCTATCAGCAGAGCCGTGTGGTTGAGAACAGAAATCTGGAGCCAGGGCTGCTATGGTTAAGACCTGGCTCTACCACTATCTTGTGGCTGATTTATCACTGACCTTTTCCATGCCTTGTTTTCCTCAACTGAAGATGAAGATTTAAGTAGAACCAAATTCCCAGGGCTTTTGTGGGGATTCAACAAGACAATCCATGTAAAGTCCTTAACACACAGTTCCATAGAAGCCATAGAATGTCATAATTCTACAAATAGGTGACCAGTTAGTCTGGATTAGGAAGCACTGTGAAATGTAGATTATGATATAAAGAAATAATATTTCACTATCATCAGCTATAATAAATAACACCAGGAAAGAGTTTTATCAGTAGGCAAAGCTTCTTAACTGAAAGATGAAGAAAAGAGCTCTGTGGTAAACTTGTAGTTTGTATAATGGGGGTGCTTCGAAAAGATAAAGTCTACCTATGACTTGTCCTTTCTCCCAAGAGAATTTTACACCCCTCTCTCCTCTCATCTGTAGGCAGCACTTGGGAGCTGGGTAGTGCTATCTGCAAAAACTCTATAAAGATAGATTTTTAACCCAGGGCCCCCCAAGTATCACAGAATCTGAATGGAACTCTAAATGCACACCTGCCTTGCTTTCCTTTCCACTGAAGCTCTATTTAAAATGAGGGAGTAAAGTTGTTCTGGACTCATGGGGAGAGGGACAGGTTACCAGGGAGCAGGGCCCTCTTCAAGTAGGGAGGTGATGGGCTCTTTAAACATGCATGCAAAGAGAGCAGGGGCTGCCATTGCCGATAGCTCTGCAGACTTAGAGGGGCTGCCTGCTGAGTGCAGCAGTAATTAGTTGTTAACACATGGAAATATAAGCCAATTTAGAAACAGAGCCCATCATTTATTTATAGTAATCCAATGCAAGTATTTCTTTAAATAAAAAACTGGACATAGTTTCTAGTCAGAGCCAAACTATCCAAAGAGTTCCAATCCTACTACCTTGCTTATTCACCTTCTCTTTCACCCGTCTTGGAAGCCCACCTAGACTAGACTGACCTAGCTGAGCTCTGTGCCCTTCAGCTTCAGGCTCTCATTCTGCCCCATACTGTTGGGCACACAGAACTACCACTGGATCATGTCCTCTTGCATTTGTGCCTCTTTTTGTCTCTGGAAAATGAAAAGAGCACAGGCTCTAGAGAGAACAGAGTTTAAATTCTGATTCTAGCACTTTATAGCTGTATGGCCTCAGGCAACCTACTCTCTAAGCCTAGGCTTATTGCAAATATGTGTTAAATGTAGTTAGATATATGGAGCCCTTAGTATGGTGCCCAGAATACAGCAGGCAACCTTACACCCTCCTGGTTGAGGTTTGCATGTTTCTTTTTCAATCCTTCTAAATTTGTAGCAGAAAAAGCAGGATGGCATAGAGAGCGCAGGCTCTGGGGCTAGACTACCTAGCTTTGAATCCTGCTCTTTGGGTGACTTACTTAAGCTCATGGTACCTCAGTTTCTTCAACTACAAAATGGGAATGATAATGGTCTCTACCTCCCATGGTACTTGTGAGGTGTATTCCAGCATTCTGGGTGCTAGCGGAGATGACATGGTGGAGGCAGGAGAATGTTTACTACGCACTCACTGACCATGAGCACTGTCCCTTCCCTGGCATGTACTGAGAAAGAAAAGGGCACTCACAATTTGAGTTTAATGGACTCGAGCTGAGATTGCATTCATTGCACTAGTGTGATCCTGGGGGAGGTTTAGAACCTCTCTGGGCTTTAGTTTTCTCTATAAAACAGGGGTGATAATAAAAAACACCTACCCTCCAAAAACCTGAGTGAACTTGGAGATGGATTTCACCCTGAGCTTCCAAGATCCCAGGCCAGCAGATATCCTGATTTCAGTCTTGTGAGACTCCAAAAAAAGAACTCAGCCACAGCCACTTGGGCTTCTGACCTTCAGATCTGTGAGCTAACAAGTAGGTGCAGTCTCAAGCCAATGAGTTTGTAGTAATGTGTTATAAAAGAAACTAATGCAGTTTACAAAATAGAAGAGTGCCACTTAAGGAAGGGGCATGAATGGATTGTGATCTCCTGGAGGGCAGAAGCTCGGTGTTACCTATTTGGAGCCCCCTAGAATCCGGTATAGAGTAGATGCTCAATAAATATTTATAGATGAATATATCAATGAATGAATACATTTTTAAAAAATGAGCAGAAGATCCAGACTCAGTCTAAATATAACTATTTTTCCAAATAGGTGTAGGTTCTGGGATGTGCTCAGGTGGGAGGCAGGTTGGCGAGAAGTGAGGGTTTAAAAACATGATGTCTGGAGCTTGACTCAGTCCATTAGCTATGTGACCTCGGGCACGTTACTGAATCTCTGTTGGTTTTCTCATTTGCAAAATGATGATAACAAGAATAACTGCTTGATAGAGTTGCCACAAGGTTTAACTAAAGGAACACACAGTACACAGTACACTCTTAGAACAGTGTGCTCATTGTAAATATTCAAGAAATATTTAGTATTATTTAACAGAATTGGATTCTTCTGAATTTAATCTTTGTTTTTCCAAAAATATGGTTAATTCGTCTCCACATCCCACCCCCTTATGCATACTCTAAGCCTTGTTTTTCTCCTCTATAAAGATACAAACTTTAAGAACATACTCCAATTTAAAAAACTTTATCACTTTAAAGAGTGCTGGGCACTGTTATTTTAGTCTAGGCAATTCCCTTACTTCTCACTGCTACTGGCTTTCTAAAGCGAAATTTATCAGCGGATAATATCACAATGAGAGAGGTGGGGTAATGGTTGTCTGGCTGTCATGTCGCTCCCCAGGTGGAAAGATTATGGGGACACCAGTGACTTCCACAAGGCTAACTGAAAAGCCCCAGGATAGCAATGGCTTGACTTGCACCAGGCAAAGCTTCCTTTTTGATGGTCTCATTGATAAGCAGAACTGGGGAGGAGAGGCTATTAGTTTTGTTGTGGTTGTTTTTCTTTATTAGACTCAGTGCCCCAATTCCATAAACCCACAAACCAGAACTGGATATAATCTATTCTCAATTACACAGCGACAGATGATCTGCATTGCAAATTGTCCCCAGCAAAACCTTTCTCCCAAATTATTGATGGAATTCTCATTTACCGTGCCTAAGTCTATTTTGGTATGAATAGCCCTATTTCTTAGGTGGCCATATTTTAGAACTGTTTATGTGTGGCCATTTCTCTACCTGTCTCCCCACCTAGAAGAGAAATTTCTTTAGAGAAGGCCCTGGCTATTTGTCTGTCAAACTGAATTTAATTTTTATGCCCCAACCATGACCTTCTTTCAAGTATAGAAGAAGGGAGCCAGCTCATCATAGCTATGTCCATATTCAGTTCTAAGCATCAAGACTCAAACTGCAGGACAGTGCCTGTCCTGCATAAGCTGGTACTTTGCATCAGTGTCTATGGACAATCTCTATCTTCAGTAGAAACTACTGAGGGGAAAAAGAATCTCTTAGAGCTGGTTAGGTTTCCACCTCCTCCTGAGGCACGTCTTCCAGATGCTACTTCCTGAATATGTCCAGAATACTGTGATGCTCAAAGCACTGAACACACACCAGTGTTCAAGGGTAAGCACTCAAGCAGCTTGTGAAGTCCCATGTAAATATGTAAGTGATGCTTGGCTGACATTTCCCAGTTTTCTTTAACTACAGCATGGGCAATAAAGAATAAACTGCCTTTGTTTTCTCTGTGGCAGAGAAAGAATCTTGATGAGACCTCATCCTGGGGCTGAGCTTACAGGTCCCAGGCAGACATGTTCTGGGTTTCCGAAGCCGAGGGTGGGTGGGAATGAGCCTCTGCTTGGGGTTAGCCCAGCCAGTTCTATGAATTCCTTGGATTCTTTCCCTTCCCTTGCCCCAGCCCTGAACCCTTGGCAAGGTGTGGGAATCTGTTTCCATAAAACCAATTTATTTTTCCATTTATTTGATTAATTGAAATTGCTAATACTCTGGCCTCCAGGTCATAAAAACTGGGTAATAAAACCCCTTTTACATCTGTCCAATGCTTTAGTGTTCCTTAAGCACTTTCACATCCATTATCTGATGTGACCCTCAGAATAGCCCTGGGAGGTAGGCAGGGAAGGGATTAGAATCCTCAGTTTACAGAGAAGAAGATGTGTGTTGCCCTTGGTTATGTGGGTGGTACAAAGCAAAGCTGAGATAGAAGCTGGTTCTTATATTCTAAGTCTAGTTCTCTTGCAGGGTAATCAACCATCCTGGTTTACCCAGGACTGAGAGGATTACCAGTATCTTGGACTTTTAGTTTTAAAGCTGGGTAAGTCTCGGGCAAACTGGGAGGAGTTGGTCACTTTATGTCAGGACTCCAGGCTGCCTCTTGTGCTGCAGCACTGTTACCTACACCAGGTTCATTTAAGGGAGGTATCCTTGGACTTGACCAATTGGCAAAGGCTGAAAGCTAACTGTCAACTTTGACTGACAGATGATCCATCTGAGCTGATCTTGGGTTGGGGGAGTGACTTATGGAGGGAAAGGAGGCAGGGCCTAGATATGTGACCCCTCCTATCTGGGCTGCCTGTGAAGACAGTTCACAAGAGGAGGATGCTGGGAGGCTATGGGTGCTGAACCTGGAGGGGATACTACTAGGAACTGCCTGGTCAGAATGACCCAAGACACAGACACTGATGGCCTAAAGACAAGATGGGTAAGAGGCAACAGGTTGATGGGACAATGGAGGAGAGAAGGAAAGGGTCAGAGGAAGAATGGCAGAGAGTGGGGTACATATGAGGTAGTCTCAGCCAGAGATGAGTCCTGTGGCCATCAGCTACCATCCACAGTTTCTCTCTCCTTTGTGGACTATAGCTCCCTCCCTCCAGCCTAGGTCAACCCCTTCCTGATAAACTAGACAATCCCACTTGGCTGAGCAGGAGAAGAGAGGGGAAGTGATTTACCCAAAGTGGCATAAGCCTGAGCTGAGTATTGAGTGCTCCAGACTGGGTTAATGGCATTTAGCCTTGACCAAGAGCAGGAGACAGGCTGGCTGCCACTGGCCTGTTTTCATCTATGTGCCCCTGGCTTTCATCCAGTCCCAAGACCTCTGGCTCGGGAAACTTAGCTGCCTTCCCCTGTTGCTTAAGGATGAGAATCTTAGCTCTTGGTTCCATTTGCCTTGCTTGTTAGCATTTTGACTTTAGTAATGTGAAGGAATTCAAATCTGATTGGGAATTCATTAGGCTAAACCAAGCCCAGAACAAAGCAATTGAGTAGAAAATCATGAATACTCGCTGCTCTGTTTCCTCCCTGTCCAGAGAAGGAGAAACCATTTCTGAGATCACCTCAGAAGCAGGCAAGGAGAGAGGGGCCTTCCTAATGGGCATCTTGCCACATAGCTGGCAAGAAAGGCCCAAAGGTTGGCGTAAATATGGGAAATTATATAATAATATGCTGGAGGGAACATAAATAATGCCGCAGGAGTCAGTGAAAAGGTAGGATTTCCAATTGTTTTTGTGATGGCAACCATAGAAGATGTTATAACCTGCATTTTGTTTATTTCTTCTGCCCACTGGTTTGACCTTTCATATGATTTGTATTTTCCTTAGTCTTGATATATTAATACTTTTTTTCTTTTTTATTAGATGTATTTCTTGAAAGATGCCTCAAATCCTCTGTGGGACAAAGTGAGGAATAAATACACAAATAACCAGCTCCTCCACAAATGTGTGGTTTTTTTTTTTTTTTTTGGTGGGGGGGAGCGAGAGAGGTGGAGGGAATATAGTGCTGTGACATAAGCTCAAGTAACAAGAGAAACAGAGTGACAAAGATGCGAGTGCATGCTTCATGGATGCTCTGTCCCAGAGAGGCTGCAGCTATGGGCAAGCAGGCACTTCTAGGCTGCATCATCCTTCCTAGTCTCAGGAGAATCCAACAGTATGCAAACTCCCTTCCCAGCTGCGAAGGAGTAGAGAGATCAATCCCAGCTCTGGATTGTGGCTTTCTGAATATCTTCATAGAGAAGCTGGTCTATCTTTTTGGAACTTTCTTTCTGTTGCTTCTAAATTCTCAGGTTTCCCCCCATCATTCCATCTCTACCATCCAGGAGGACCCATTGCATCCACAATTAAATGAATTGAGACTCCCTTTATAAAATTCTTGGGCTGTTGAGACAGCTTTCCAACTGACCTCTCTGCTCCATTCTTCCTTCCCAATAGTCCATATAACTGTCAGGTTGATCACTTTACAGTGTAAATCACTGCTCTACCATTCCCTTTTGTAGAACTCTATATTGCTCTTAGCATAAATCCATGTTTCTTCTCAGGCCTTCCAGGTTTCATGTGATCTGGCCCCTGATTACTTCCCTCTCATCCACTCTTTCTCCTTGTGGCTTCTGGAATATGCCAAACTTAGTCCTGCCCTAGAGTGTTTGCATTTTCAGTTCCTGTTGATTGTTACAGTTTCTTCCTGTTTCTTTGTGTAGCAAGTTCCTTTTCATTCTTTAGATCTTGAATGTCATCTTCCTAGAAATACCTTCTCTCACCAATCCATTTAAACTGGGTCTAACCCCACTCCATCACTCTACCCATCCTCAAATTCTCTATCACATCATTCAACTTCCATCACAGCATTTATCACAATCTGTAATTATCTTCTTTATCTTTTCATTTTTTCACATGTTTTCCTGAGCAATGCATAAGTTTCACAGGGCAGGGACCTGATAGATTTTGATCCCTGCTATATCCCCAGCACCTAGAACTGTGCCTAAAACATGGAAGAGTCTTAGTAAATATTTGTAAGATGAATATATCAATGACTTAAAACAGGAGTTGGCAAACTAAGTCCTGTGGCCCAAATCTGGCCTGTTGCTAGTTGTGTAAATCAAGTTTCATTAGAATGAAGCCTAATCATTTACATGTTGTCCATGGCTGTTTTCATGCTATGATGCCAGTCACTAAATACTTGCTACAGAGATCATATAGCCCACAAAGCTGGAAATATTTACTATCTGATCCTTTACAGAAAAAGTTTGCTGACCCCTGGCTTACACTACAAGCCTAGCAATAGCTTAATCCATGTGGACATTTAGTATTTCACTTACTAAGAAGCCAGAGAAAACAGGTTACTGGGTCAGTTCAGCTATTCAACAATGTCATTGAGGACTCATGGTCTTGCTATTCTGCCCACTGTGTGCCCTCCCTCAAGGTTCTAGGATGGCTGTGCACAGCTGTGAGTGTACATCAGAACTCCAAGGAGGGAGGAGTGCAATGAGAGCAAACACTGGCTTTCTCCTCCCCAGGGAGAAAATCTTCTCTCCTAAAGACACCAAATAGACTCCCCCTTGTATTCAACTGGCTAGAACTAGATCACATGCTCACTGGTAGACCAATCATTGGTAAACAAAAAGAGGACTGCCACGACTGCCTCAGACCAGTCATGATTCCCGCCCTGAGGCTGGGCACATTGCCTTTAGTAATTAGAGAAGAAGTGAGCTGCCTACCAACATGTACAAGTGAAGCACACCACAGTTTATCATGCTAGAGATGGCTGTGATTAAAGACTGAAGTTTGTTCACTCTTTCTCCTTGACAGAATTAGAAACAGATAGGCATTATTACCCTTTTCCCTTTTCTAGCTTTCAGATATATCTTATTTTTCATCCTTTACTCTTTCTCCCATTTTTTCCCCACTAGTCACTAGCCTTCAGGCAAGCAGGTTTATGACAACCTTACTTGATTCTGATTTTCCTAAGGAGTTAGCCTGATCTCATGATAAGAATTTGAGGGACACCCAAAGAGAATGTAAAATGCCTCAAATTCTATTCTCCACCAGCTGAGTCCAAGGTTTTAAACCAAGTTATACAAAAGACGTTTTGGTTTAATGCTTTGTTCTCCAGAATCCCTCTGTTAAAATGTATGATACTTTCAAAAGGCCATGTATGGTGAATTTATGACTTAATCTGAAAGGTATGAGGTCATACATCATCTTGGACAGCAGAAATATTGACCTCTAGGGGAGCAAGGAGCAATGTTATAATGGAAATAGCACAGGACCATGAGCCAGGATATCTGGATTCTATTTCTCCTTTGTCTATCAGTTTTCTATAGAAAAACTCGCTTTTCTCTCTCTGGACCTTATCTTTCTCATCTGTTTCAGGATCAGCCATACACTCTATACAGTTTCATGCCCACATTACTGCATTCATTCATTCACCATTCCTTCAGCCACCCTTTTAATACATATTTATTGAGTACCTCTGTGTGCTAGGTGCTGGGAATGTGGCACTCTCTGCCTTTATGAAGTTCACTGTCCAGTGAGGAAGACAGAAAGAGTACACAACTAACTATATATAACACCATGTAACAAGTGTGATGGTAGGAGAGATGACAGTGCATCGCAAGCTAGTAGAAGTTCAGGTTAGAGAGAGCAGGCAGGTCTTACCTGGTATAAAAGTGTTCCCAGAGATAGTGGTATCTACATTAAGTTCTAAAAAAGAAGCTGGGTTAAGCTAAAGAGAGGGAGAAAGAGAAGATTTTCCTTGGTAAGGTATCAGTACATGTTAAGAACTATTAATAAACTATCTATCATTTATTCCATATCTGAGGTTAAATTTTTTTCAATCAATCCACTCACTATGTTGCCTATTTAAAATTATGATGAAAAGAACAATCAGATATGTTTAAAAAGAACTTCAGCCAAGTTTATACAATTAAGCACTACTGTGATATTAGTTGTTATCTGTTTCATTTAAAAGCTATGATATGCATTTCAAACATATCGTATATATTAGATTCATTAATTTAAAATGGAATTATCAAATTGTCACAGTATGCTAGGCATTATTGTTTAAAACCAGAGATACAAGGTAGAGGAGGACATGGTCCATAAGAGCTCACAGCTTCATATGGAGACACTCACGTGCATTAATAATCAGAGAATAGTATCCAAGGTACACAGAAGATGGTGTTCTGATCAGGCAGATCCAGGAAAGCTTTCTAAAGGCCATGAGCCCTAAACTGAATTTGTTTTCTTATGTATTTATCCATCCATCCATCCATCCATCCATCCATCCATCCATCCATTTTAATTGCAGTAAAATACACCATCTACATACACATAAATCTACTATTTTAACCCTTTTAAGTGCACAGCTCAGAGACATTAAATTCATCCACAATGCTATGCAAAGATCACAACTATGCATCTCCAGAAACTCTTTCATTCCCAAAAGGAACCTTGTACTCATTAAGCAATAAGTCCCCATCCCCTGCCTCCTCTTAGTCCCTGGCAACCTCTGTTCTGCTTTCTGTCTCTATGAATTTGCCCTCTCTAGATGTCTCATGTAAGTGAAATCATACAATATTTGTCCTTTTATTTCATCCAGCACAATATCTTCAAGACTTTCCATGTTGTAGCCTGGACCACTATTTTATTCCTTTATAAGGAGTATTCGATTGTGTGTATGTTTTTTAATCCATTCATCTGTTGGTGGACACATGGGTTGTTTCCACCCTTTGCTAAATAATGCTACTATGCACATTGGTGTACAATATCTACTTGAGTCCCTGGTTCCAATCTTTCCAGGTATATACCTAGGAGTGAAATTGTTGGATCATATGGTTATTCTATTTGAACTGAAATTTGGAGGTAGAGAATGACTGAGTGGGAGAAAGTAGAAAACTACAGATTAAGGCCAAGGGAGGGCCCACTTCTGTGGGGTGACAATCTCTCACTCACTCTCCTCTCAAGAGCTGTGCTGTGTGTCCCACTATGATGACAACCACTTAGATAAATCCCAGTTTCCCTAGAAGTGTGACTCTGTGATGCCTTGTAAGGTATGTGCTTCTTTTCTAGATACTTCCCTAGTTCACCCAGAGGAGTAAACCCAGGTCTTTCCATGGGTTGGTAACCACTCCCCTGCCCACCTGAGTTTTATTGACTATCAAGAAATAAAATCTATAAGTAGAGGTCCAGGTGTTTCTGGTCATGGCCATTGCTACTGTCCTCATTATTGTCTTTGTTAGAACACTTGCTGGCTTCCTGGTGGCCTCCCCTGGCCTGAGGGAACCCCCTGCTCAAATGCTCTGCTGAGATCAGGAACAGATTCCTTTATTCACTGCCAGGTCAGCCAGGACCATGGAAACAAAACCCAAGTATGACATCTTAAACTGGCATACCTCTACATTGCACTCCAATTCCTCCTGACATCAAAATTTGTGATGATAACAGAGAGGAGTGGAAATTCACCCACCACATCCTGAGAGATACAAAGCAAGCCAGGCTGCTTTTCTCACTTAGAGGGTTGACAGATCTGTCTGAGAGACTATGTCTAGAAATTCTGAAATAGCAGACCAATCTCTACCTTAAAGAGTTAATTCCCCGAGGGTTGGTTTATTGGTTTCAAACATCTAAAACATATTTATTGAGAAACAATTGTGTGGTTGGCATATTGCTAGGCCTTATGTGGGTAAAGAAGCCTAAGACATAGGTCTTAGCCACATGACAAATGAGTCTGTCACTGCATTTATTCTAAGGTCCACAAGTGCTTGGTGTCTGTTTTCTGACTCCTCGGTTCCAGTTATATACTGCTGGTCTGTGCTCTAAGTGTGACTGCTTTCCCTACTGAAAGACTGTCCATTTAAGTAATTCCTTTGCTTTACTTTAGGGGAGCTGTTGTTTAGTTTCCAGCTGCCTGTCTGGTTTCTACCTATAGTCAATGAAAATACAGAAACCTATCTGACAACAACATATATGATAAAATTCTAAATAGTGTGACTCATAAAATTCCTAAACTACTGTGGAACTCTGATAATAAATACTGCTTCATTTCCCCCTTAGGCTCAAAATGGCAAATAGGTGCCACTCCTTAGCCCAGCAGGCATGGCTAATCCATCATGGTACTTTCTAGTTGTGCCAGGGTATGGTTCCTCATCCTCTCTCAATGCAATGCTCTAGGCAGCCACCTTCCAGTGACCTGAGCTGGTGCTCACAGTATGTAGTAGACACTATGTATGTGTGACATGCATGTCTTCCTTGGCCATGCACTCAGCCCCCAGCTACTGGGAGTATGTATTGGCTGTAACTGCCCACAACTACACCTTTCTCCTGAGCATTGCCCTCTGCTGGCCCTGATAGGAGCCACCTCGCCAGGAAATGCCTCTGATGTCATACACTGACTGATACAGGGTACAAACATCTGGTCCCCTTGTTATTCACACATATTCATATCCCTGGGGTCTGGCTTTGCCTGGTTTCTCCCCTTGTTCTATCCTGCTACCCTCATGCCTTTACAGATTGTGTCTGGAAGCACACCTCCACTAAACCCTCATAGAGAATCCCTGTTTCAGGTTCTGTTCCTAGGGAATCTGACCTAAGCCAGCTAGTTCATCGTACCTGCCTTAACTCTGTATCCAGGAAGAAAAATCAAGGACGAGGGTACTTTGAGTGAGTGTGCAAAGCTTTCTGCTCTCTCTCTTCACTGCAATAAATAAACAATCAACCCACAAATGTGTCCTGAGCCCTAGACATGTGTTGGACAGTGTGCTGGACAAGGCAGACACACTTGCACACAAGACCGAGGTGATCCCTGTTCTCATGGAACTTCCATTCCAATGGGAGCAGGGACTCTCTACCTTGGACCAAAGGGGAGGGGAGGGTAGAATGGAAAGAATAAGATAGATTCTGAAGACTCTCTCAGGAGACAGACTTAAAAGCCCATATTTCACTCTGGTTTTCTCATTACCAAGAGCAGGAGTTTTATAATTTGTGGTTCACAGACCCAGAAAGAGATTCATGGAAGAGCTTCACAGGGTTTATAATCTTCCTCTCCCAAATTAAAACGCATGCCTATTTTTCTTGCCAAATGATCCATACCTTCCACCAGATTCCTGAAGGCATCTGTTAACCACAAACATCAAGAATCTCTACTTAGATTTTATTGCCAGCATATCTGAAAGTCTTGACACAAAAATGGAGAGAAGTTTTGATAATATCAAAAACATGCACTGCCAGTGCAGCAATTGTGTGTGCAGGCCCAGCCGTGATGTCAGTGGAACATCTGTCTGATAGATAAATTTTCCTGTTTCAGATGGTTTAAAATCATGCAGTGACTTCTTTTTGGAGCTGGAAGTCTGCTCAGTACTGAGCACTTGATTGTCTCATTGGTTAAAAGGGCCGATCATGCTATATTATCTTCAAGGTCCGCCCATCACTGATTTTCTGTGATTTTGTGAAGAGCCTCAGAAACCATCTCTTTCAGGATCTATTTAAAAGGCTGCAGAGTGTAGTGGTTAAGTGTGGGGTTCCAGAGCTAGCTGAGGTTTGACTCTCAGCCTTGCCACTCGGTCAGATTTCCTCTCGGGACCTCTGGAAAATGGCAATAATAATGGCTAATTATGGCATCCATCCTCCCATGGGGCTGCTTTGAGGAGCAAAAGAGTCAACCATGTGAAATGCTTAGATCTGAGTCAGGCACACAGTAGGCATTCATTAAGTGTTGACTCTTCTCTAATTTGTACATAGAAAATAAACTGAATAGCAAGACAGTGAGGCCAGATTCTCCGGGGATTTCTGCACCCAGTCTGGGCTCTGTCCACTGCACTTCCCTGCCTGCTACATCTGACACCGGTCTTTACAGTGTCTGCAGAACACAAGCAAACACGGCCTCAGAAAATCCCATTTCCTGGGCCTGATGATGCCCCAAATGATCAGGGAAGTTTGAAGATGACAGGAAGTACTGAGAACTGTTATTTTCTCCTCACATTCCCGTCCCCGTCTCCTCCAAGTCCTAGTACACTATCTCTGGGGCTCCGTCCCATTTGGAAGATCCTTCTTTGCTTCAGATGCAAAACATCTTCCTAGATCTGAGATCACTTTTCCTACCAGGTTTACATTATCTGCTCCATGTGCCTCTGGATACCAGGCTGTCACTGGCCATCTGCCATGTGTTCACAGTGCTGGCATTCTGCCACATTCTGCGGTAGGTCATCTCTATGTGCCCAGTCAGATGGTTGACTCAGTCTTAACCTTGGTCTTCACCAGCTGCCTGCTTCCAGAGCTGTCTCTGGGTCAGCTCTAATTTCAGGCCAGCCCCATCCTACACCGGGGCATGTCTGGATTTAGGAGTAGGTATTTCAAATGGAAGAGTGAAGTGAGAAACCCAGAGTAGGTCAGCTGTGTCTATAGTGAGTGAGAATATTATTTACATTACTATTGCTGATAACATCCTCTTGCTTTGTCACTTTTCAGTTTACAAAGCATATTTATACTCACTCTTCCATGTGCTCCTACATCAACCTTGTAGGGTAGCCTTGATGAAATCTGGTAAGCAGTTAATAAGCTTAGGCCTGGAGAAATTAAGTAGCTTGTCTAAGGCCAGACAATATTTTTTTAAAGGTCAAATTGAAAACCAGGTCCATCTGATTGAAAGTCCAGTACTCTTCCTGCTACACCTGAGCTAGTGCCTTAGAAGGTGATGAGACTCAAAGCCAGTAGAAAGAGGTCAGAAAGATAGGGAAGAGGAAGGGGGTCTTCAGGAGACAGGGGCTAGAAGACAGGAGCCCAGGCTGTTCTAAGACACAGCCCAGAGCATACCTTAGTGAATTTGGCATCTTCTAGCTTCTCATCTAGGTAGCCTTTAACAGGATAAGGAGTGTTAGGAGCCTCAGCCATAAGGACTCCTAATCCAATCTGTTCCCGTCCTGTCCCAGTTCCCAGGAGGTGATGCTATGTCACAGAAATGAGTCTGAGCTTAAAAACCAATCAGATCTGAGTTTAAATCTTTATTTTACTACCAAGAGGTCTTGGGCAAGTTATGCAGGCTCTGTGAGTTTCTGTTTCTTCATCTGCAAAAATGTAGTAAATATATCTGCCTTGCAGGGTGGCTGTAAAGATAACATTAAATAATGAATGCACCATTGTCAGTAATACTTGGGGAGTAATGGCTTGTGATGGCAATTAGCCACGTGGCCAGAGAAATCCAAGAGGTTTTCCTGTAGGGTGCCAGGCCTGGCTAAGCTGTGCCCTGCCTTCTCTGGGCCTCATTTCTTTTCTGGGTCCCCTTCTGCCTGCAAGCTAAACAGTCCCTCCCTCTTGCTGGTGTTGATGCTGTTTCCTCTAACTACAGACTCTCTAATGCTCCCTGCTCAGCAGTTGCTTAGCCAAGCTGGGCCAATTAAGCTGCATTCCTCTAATTGTTTTGGTGGCTTTTCTCTGAACTCCCTCCAACTTGTCTACAAATCAGTTCTAAATTTAGACTCAAGCACCAAATCTTGAAACTCTGAGCTTCTGCCTGCTCTAGCCAACTGTGAAGCTTACGTGCTTTCAGTGGTAGGGTTTGAGGTGTTTCTCCTCCTCCCTCTCTCTCTCTCTCCCTCTCTCACGTCTCTTCCTCTCCCCTAATCATCAGCACAGAGACAAGAAATGACTGTGGGATATAATTTATTTTGTTTGCAGAGTGCAGGTCCATACTCAGTTAAGAAAACAGTTTTTCTTATTTAAACTTTCAGGGAAGCAATGGCAGAGAATGAAAGGGGGGATTAATTGAATGTATCATTTTTTTCTAAGCTCTGGTAACTGCACAGAAAAAAAAACAAAAACAAAAACAACTTTGAAATAGCATGGGAGGGGAGGTATGGGAGCATGAGTATGGCGATTTCTATTTCTTCATGCTCCTCGCTGCCCCACACCTTCCTGGTTTGCGTTAGTAAAGCACCAGCCTCGAGCAGAATTGTTGTGTCTAAGAGAAAGACACGGTCGTGTCTTCATCAGACATTTAGGACCCCTGTCTCCCAGGAGAAAGATTTAAAAGAGCTCTACTTTCCTTTTTCCTCCTCTTTCCTTCCTTCCCCCTCCCCTGTTCCTCTCCTCTGGGAAGTCTTCTATTTCATCCTTCTCCTCCTCCCTTTTCCTTCTCTCTTCCTCCTACCTCTATTTCATTTCTCTCTCTCCTCGTCTTCTACCTCCTCCTCCCTTCTTCTCTCCTCTCGTCATCCTCCCTATTAACATGAAATTTACTGTCATCAGGCATCTTTCCTACCAATAGAGCAGCTTACATTGTTGAAAGCCCTCTCCTATCCCTAGTCTCATTGGAGTTACACAACAGCTCTGCATGGGGACAGGGTAGGTGTCCATGGCTCCATTTGGCAGATGAGGAAATAAAGCCCAGAGAGGTTCAGCAACGTACACAATATCATACAACTCACTTATGATGTCTCAAAAGACCCAGGACTTCCAGCCTCCATCTTGGTCACAGTCAGTGCTCTACAACATTTGTCAAATAAAAGAATGATCTCACTGCTGATTAAAGAATCAGATCAACACAGCCAGAGGCTTAATGGCAAGGCTGCTAGAGAAGCCAGGATCTTCCACTGTCTCAGAGCTTTATTCTCATCAATGCAGGACACTTGCTGATTGTCCCCAACAAACCAGATAACAGGCATCTTTGTTGTCACCAGTCTCCACGGACATCTCAAAAACTGTAGAAGATGCCCAGAGGGTCCTGCGGGCAAAGAAACATAACAGAGTGCTGGAAGAAATGCCTCCACAGACAGCCAGAGAATTTTTTCACTTATTGCCAACTCTGAGTCTCTTTCTCTTAGAATCTCCAAGGGGTTTCAGCTCATAAATTTAAATCTGTTAACAAGTGTTGGACCTAACAATACGTTGGGTGCACGCAGAGATAGCAATCCTGGCTCCTTGTATAGGTGACATGTCCTTGCTCTATAAAATGGGCCTGTCACTTTTACATACATGACGTTTTTGTTTCTGTAAGAAGCAAGTGGATAATGAGTACAAATAAGTTTTACAAACTAGAAATTTCTATACAAATATAAAGAATTCTTTCATTGCTGGAATTACAATACTGATAGGGATAAAGTTGGTCCTAACACTGGACAGAATCAGAATAGGAAGTACCTTTGAGGTCATGTTGTCCAACCCCTCACTTTGTGGGTAAGGACACTGAAACCCCCAGAGGAGTAATACTTTGACAGGCCACACTGCACCGGACAGGAATGGATAGTTTTAGGATCTGATCTCCTGGCCTGCCTCTTTCTAGATGCTGCTGGTAATCTCTGTTTTTCTTTCCTTAATCTTTCCTTCTTTCTTTTTCTTCCTCAAAATTCAAGGTATGGAAAATACCTTCAAAATACTTTTTAGCCACAGCTTTTCCTCTATCCAAATATATCTAGCCTATGTCCCATTACCTCAAGATCCTATGATATTGCTTAAAAAAAATTGATTAACGATTCCACACTGAGGGTTTAAGAAAAAGCAACCATGGTGTCCACCCTGTGCCACTCCACTTAGGGACCATTTTCCATTTCAACAGAGGCCTTCGCAGATCTCAAAGAAAGAGAGATGACTACTAATGGGATTTCAAGTTCTTGGCAAGCCACTGGAGATTTTATCCAGAGGGCCTGTTGATCTAGCTTGTTCTGTGGTAGAGACATATCTCATCAAGTCATCCCCAAACTTTCATCTCATGCTGAAACTCTGGCTTCTTTTCCCCTGTTAGCTCATTGCTTTACCTTCTGAGCTCTGTGATCCTGACCAACGGAACGGACCATTCCACTGACTTCCCCTACAGGGCCTCCAACTGAAGGCTGGTTTCTGACATGAAGTGTTTGCCGGTTACTCCCTAGTCTCTGAGTCAAAGGCCATCTGTATTTTCAGTAGTTCAGACCTGTAGTTTCTCAGTGAGTGTGAATGCAGGGGAAGGGAAGAGATTCTGCAGGCCATGTTTCAGGGCATAAATAGTGTGTGAAGATGTGAGGGTTGATATCAAACATGGTTTTAAAAGAAAACTACCTGGGGAGAAGAAGCAAATAGACAATTTCCCATTTGGTATCAGCTGTTCGTTTCCTCTTTCCTTCCTTGCTGACTCACAGACTTTATTAAAGTCTCTTATTTCTTTTTACATGCTTGGAGCCTATTACAGATGCTGAAATTTCAGAATTTTAGGAATGCTCACGTTAAGACTGTGAGAGGCTTTGGTGCCTCCAGAACAAGGAAGGATGGAATGTCAGAATTTGGAGAACCTAATGTCAGCAATTTTAGAAATTATCTAGTTCAACCTTCCTCAAGTGCTCTGTCAGGAAGAAGGCTAAAGTTGTCCTTAGGGTATCTAAGAATACATTTTCCTGAGGAGAAACAGAACTATTTGGATTGTGTGAGTGTTTGTGCATATAACAAAATTAACAGAGCCCATGCCCATGTATGCATACACCCATGTGCTCCATTGTGTGTGTGTGTGTGTGGGGGGGTCCTCTCCTGTATTTGTGTGTGTATTAGAGAACCAGAGGGAACCAGAGGTGAAGGGACAATAGTGACCATCTAGGTGAACCCTCTTGTTTCCTAGAGGAAGAAACCAAAGCCTGGTACAGCATTCATATCTGCAAAATGGGAACCTTGATATCTGCCATGTGCCACACACAGGTATGAAATTGATAAGATTATGAATATAAACTCATTTTGGGAAAACAAAAACAAAAACAAACAAATAAACAAAAACTTTTTTGAAATGTGAGTGAAACCCCAGTGTGTGTGAAATTAGGTCCAGAACTGGAGGATGCTGTAATGGCAGAGACACTTTGGGGTACGGGGAACAGAAGTCAACAAGAAGTGGATGGGAAAGCCATTCTCCAACTCCCCAGGAGCCCCACCCAAATACACTGCTGAAGGTTTCACAGTCCATGGCCAGCCAAGAAGGAAATAAAAGGGGCGTGGTGAGATTCACTGATGAGGAGGAAGTGAGAGAGAACAGGGGGCTGGCCCTGTTTCAAAGCTCATGTGATGCTTCTTAACTCTGAATATTCTCCAAAATAACAGGGTCTCTTGGGGGTGCTAGGGTGCTACTGGCCACCAGGTCTAAGGCTCAGAGCTGCTGAGGATTGAGTGTTATGTCCCTGGATGACAGCTAGCTACTGTGGAGTAGGTCATGGGTGATGAGACAAGAAGGGGAGAGAAAGATGTTTGGCTAAAATCACATGGCAGGATGTGCTGGAGTGAGACTGATCACAGGCCAGGGTGGCTCCAAACACAGGACTGTCTCTCCCAGCATCACCAACCAGGGAAGGTGAAGGCAAGAGAGGCAATCTGTGTTGAGGAGACTTGGAGCCCAGACATGAGCCTCGCCACTGCTCTGGGTGGGGGACGCTCTGGACCCCTGATGGCTTCCTTTCTCTTCAAAGTGAGCTAGGTGAGCTCTGTCACTCTTCCAGGCTAGACTTGCTGCTCCCCTCCTGTTTCAACTCCTTTATCCAGTTACTCAAACCAAAAACTTTCATCATCTTTTTCTCACAGAGGGTTTCTCTCTGAAGGACAACCAAAATCTAGCCAGAACCCATCACCTTCGATGCCACCACTCCTCCAGTCCCCACCATCTCACACTGCTTCTTTTTATGTCCACCTTGCTGCCCTGACCTCTCATCTCTGCATAGCAGCCAGGGAGAGCCTATTACATGTAAGTCAGAATCATGCCTCTCTTCTGAGGAAACCCCTAAAGTCTCCCCACTCCCTAGGAGCACAAGCCCCCCTCCCCCGCCCACCGGAACTGGCATCTCCCACCAAAGGGCTGCTCTGATTCCACCTCGCACTGCTCTCTACTGCCCTTGCTCACTGGGCAGCAGCCACACGGGCCTCTCCTGTCTCAGGAACTTTGAATGGGCTGGCCCTCTGCCTGGGATGCTCTCCCCACACAGAGCCACATGGCTCCAGCTCTCATTTCCAAAAGGTCCCTATTCAAAAGTCACTTTTTCAAAATACCTTCCCTGCTCTTTTCATATGAAACAGCTAATTCTCTCTCTAGCCAGCTCCTTAGCTCACTGGGCCAGCTTTATTTTTTCTTCCTTTAGCTGTTGTCTCCACTGACATACATGGTCACTGTTATTTTGCAGCTGCTGCTGTGCACCCAACTAGGGGTACCCTGGAGGCCCCCACTGGAGCGCCACCTCCACGTGGATAGGAACCCAATGCATTTTGACTCAAGGCTGTAGACCCAGGTATAGGACTAGACAAGTGTTCAGGAAATACTTGCTAAATAAGGTTTGCTCCTTCCCTTCACTGTAACTTCTATCTTTCACCTTTCCCCTCTAGAGTGTACCCTAGACTCCTTGCAGGGGCTCCAGAAGGAGGGCCTGTACCCTTTCCCAGTACCTCCCAACATTGCAGAGAGGGAGCCTGAAGGCAGAATGTGAACCCCATTTACAAAGTCCCCATCTCAGGCCTTTTTCTGGCTCCTCATTTCTCCACCACCTCCAGAAGCCCTATCTTCCTCCATGGGCCATGCTTTTCTCTTCTCTCCCTGCAGGAAAGAAGTCACTCCTGTCATCATTTTCTGTGACTGGTTGTTATTGCAACAGGACACAGGTAGGTATCAATAGAGCCCGAGGTCAGTATCTACTTGGAGTTTAGCAAGGTGGCAGTGGTGGGCGTGGCGGTGGGGTTGTCAGTTGGCTCAGATGGGCATCTCACAAAGCAGGCATCTGAGACAGGCAGAGTTGCCAGTCGCTCTTTCTCCTTCCTCCTTTGACTTATAAGCCTGACTTGGACTCTGAGTGGCACCTGCAATTACACACTGCTTAAAAGGAGCATGACCCTAACATAAAGGCACAATTTATTGTGGAGGTACCTGCATGAGACCAGTTACAGCCCCTGAGAAAGGTATTCTCTGCAGCCTGGCCTGACAGTCTCCCTTGCTTTGTTGGTTGACCTGGACCAGCACTTAGAGGAACAGAAAAAGGGAGAAATGGACTAGAGAGAAAAGAAATACATAGAAACACAAAGAGATGGGGCCACTCACATGGCTAAACCCAGATGTGGTCCTGGTTAATTGCTGAGGTCAGGTCCAATAAGAAACCAGACTGGATTCTAGACCCTTACCCTGGGAAAAAGAATTGATCTGGCTACATGGATTATATATTAACTTACATAATGTTATAAGCTATAAAAGGTAAACTCCCAAATCTCAGTGAATTAGCCCAATAAAAGTTTACTCCCTACTCTATATAAATCCAGTCAGTGTTACTGAAGGTAGGGGCGATGGAGGAGTGCTCGGGGACCCTGGCTGATAAAGGTCTGCTAAACTCAGGTGCCTTCCAAGGTTTTCCTGGACTCAACATTCAGCAGACAAACTGTGAAGAGGAATAGAAAATCACATGGCAGGTTTCTGTGGCCAGATCTGCCAGTGGGCTATGTCACACTGCCCGCATTCCAGTGGCCTGCACTTCATCACACGGCTTCACCTGTCACGGTGTATGGGAAACGTAGTCCAGTTGTGTGGCCAGTTAGAAAAGAAAACCCACTTGATGAAGTGGTCTCGGCCTCAGGCTGGAAGGAAGCCTGGTCCTTCAGGTAGAATGCGGTGTTTGAGGGAGTGGACTGGAGGTGGACAGTGCCCAGACCCAGACAGGAGGGTGTCCCCAAAGATGCAAACAGCACCCAGCGATATAAGCAGTCAGGATTAGAATCCAGATTGTCCTGACTCCACGACCTTTGGTTATTTGTATCATGAAGCTTCCTCCCATAGGAGTTTCCCGGGTCCTGTTGAAAGGAGGAAAGAGGGAAGAGTGGGAGTGGACAGGAAGTGGTAGGGTAAACATGTAGAGCAGTCATGACAAAGTGAGTGCAGACTAGACACTGGGACCCTCTTCTAGCCCTCATGTGTCACACTAGCCTTGCTCATTAAGACTTCCTCTGAAGTGCCTTACCGTTCTCTTTGAGCCTGGAGGAGAGTTCAGATAAATGTGTGCACTGGCAGTGTGATAATACATGGGGAAAGGCAGAACTGAAATACAATGATGTTACAATTCAGAAACCCTTGAGCCCAAAAGATTGAACATCCTACCCAAGGGGCAGAGTGAACCAGGGTCCTCAGAGAAGGGGTGAGTTTCAACCCTGGTGGTGGCTGGGGCAAGAACAGGCTGGAAGCTCCAGGAAAGTGAGCACAGAGCAGACTGTTAGAGTGAGAGCTGGGAGGAGTCAGAGGGTTCGAGGGAAGGGAAGCCACAGCAGCCTTACTTGGGACCTTTGTAGAAAACCTCAGGCCCTACCCTGGCCTTTGAAGTCAGACTTCTCAGAGGTGGGACTCCAGTGCATAAAAATTCCCATGCCCTTGCCAAAACTGGTTCATTCAATGGATGGGAAAATGAGACTTAAGAGGAGCATGATTTTTCCAAAGCCACAAAACTGATTGGAAGCAGAGCCTGGCCTAGAACTCTCATCTCATGTCTCCCAGGAAGTGTCTGTTTTATTCCTACAACTGCCACACACACACACACACACACACACACACACACACACACACACTCTTAAACTGTAAGAACTCAGGTGGATATAGAAAGCCCGATGCTCTGACAGTTGGAAGCTGATTTAGCCGTATGTTCCCATAATTGATCCTGCAGCTTGCACTGATCTAATCCATATTTATAATCTCACATTGGGCAACTGGTACCTTCTGTGACTGCCAGTGCACCGAGAGCCCTAGCTGCAACCTGCATGTGGAGAAGTGGGTCTCTGCTCCAGTGGTAGCCCAGGAGAGATGACCCATCTTAACTCTGAGAGTGGCAGCATTCTCACTGAGTGGCCCCTGCATAGGTCCATTTAGAAACCCTCAGCAAGATGCAGAAAAGAATTGGGAATGAAGATCCTTAGTCTGAATTACATGAAGTCTGAATTAGAGAACTTTTCAAGACAGCAGTTTTTAATTGCTTCCAAGTCATTCAGGAACAAAATGGACAGATAGAGAGCAGGACGAGCCCAATCAGAGGCACTGTGGGGACCACTGCAATGAATAGAAGAGAAAGTCCTATGTAATTAGCATGCTTTTTGCTGCTAAACTGGTATTCCAGTTTTTGGAAGCCAACTTGTTTTGTTTTTAACTAAATGTAATAATTCAGGGGTGGGAGACAATATATACAATTGTTTTGCATGGGGAACAATTAATTTACATTTATAATAAAGCAGTCACACAGACGAGATTATTAATACCACTAGCCAAGGAGATTCTAGACCCCTTGCAAACCTAGGACACAGCATTCCCTTGTTAGTGCCCCCATTTTTGCCCAAACTGCTTCCTGGCAGCCTACAGACGTTCACTCTCACCCACTCCTGTCTCAGGCACAGCGCCCTGCCCAGGATGCTCCTCTCCCCATCTCCCTTCACTGGCGTCTCAGGCAGGTCTCTGACCCTACGCATTCCCCTCTTGCCTCGTGAATGGCACAGGCACAGAATGTATTACAATAACACAGCTTTGAGACTGCCATTGGTTTCTCGCTCGCAATCTCTACTTTAATCCATATTTTTATTAAACTTTTTTTTTCTGCAGAAAGGAACGTTTAGGGAAAACCATGAAGGGCTGTCAGGAGCTGTTATTAGTCATCTCAGTTTCACCAATGAGCTGTTCCAGGGCAGAAATATTTGCTATTGGGCAGTGGACCCATGGGCCCAGATCGGAGGCAGAAGCTCATTTTACCAACAGAAGGGAGAATAAAAGATGGCTCTCAAGACCCAGGAGGACAATGGGAGCAGCAGTTTCCAATTTATTTCACTTCCATTGAATGCTTTTTAGAACGCAGCTCCCACATCTGGCAAGTTGGCACCAATCTTCTCTTAGAATTACTGAGGCTTAGGGCTGGGGGTTCAGAGAACATCCAAATCATTCCATGTAGCTCTATTTGGATCCTTCTAGGTCTGAAGCTCTGGGCTAGGTACTGTGATACAGAGTCTGTGCAAACTCTCACTCTCTCCCTTGAGTTCAAGGCTAAGTTCTTAAATAGGCCCTTCACCCCTGAACCTGGAGCTGCTTCTACTGTAACACTTATAATATTAACATGGTCTGAACTGCTTTTCCCATTAGACTGTGAATCCCCTGAAGACAAGGATAGTATCTTAGTCACCATTTTATCTCAAGTATGTAGCATAGTGCCTGGCACATTACTAGACACCCAGAAAATATCTCCAAATGAATGAGTGAATGAATGAGCCATTGGCTGAGTTCACCACTCTGCCACTGACAGATCCTGAGGTACTTGTTAATGGGGAGGGGGAGATATGCCCAGGCCAGGCAAGTTGCCTCTAATGGGAGGCAAAGCACTCCAACATAGGGCCTGGGGGGGTCTGCGAACCACCCTGCCTATCTCACACTTCTATCCAGTCTTATTCCTAGATGCCTCTCTCCACTCGGACATGAGTGGGGCGGAGCAGAGCAGGTGTGGAATGTGAGAGCAGCAAACCTCTTCCTTGCGCCAGACCCCCACTGAGTCCCCAGTGGGGGCAGTGGAGCTTTCTGCAGAAAATCAAGATACTTTAGGCTAAGAAGAGCACTAATTCGGATCACAGGAAACAGGAGAATGGAGCAACCTGAGAATCTTTTAGTCAGCATACCAACAGGGGCTCAGACAGTGGAAGAGAGGTTATAATGCTCTCTGGGTGCTCTCTGCCCAGGTGGGACTTCCTGCATCAATGTGCGGGATGAATAAATCAGGAAGAACATCAACCCTGAGAGTGTGGGGAGGAGAGGAAGCGTCCTGGACATCTTCAGCCAGGGCAGGCTCTGAGCAGCTCTTCTAGCTCCAGCCTCCATCTTGCTCACTTCCTTCACTGATTTCTAGGCCAGAGGCTCTTCTCACTGCACCCTCTGCAGCTGAATCCAGGGTTCCCTAGAGGACCCAGAGATTATCTTAGGACAGCACTTGTTCTTTCCCTTGAGGGGTGGGCCATGGTTATATTTTTCTTTTGCGTTTGCTGTGTGGGGATGATAATAATGCAAATGATGCCTACAGCTCACAGCTGGGGAAGCAATGGAGACCTCTGTCACTGGTTCCTGCCTTGTGACTCTCCATTGGCACCAGTCATGTGTAACTTTCATTAATGGAGAGCAACTTTCATTCATCCAGAGACTGCTGCCCTGGACTCCAGCAAGAGGGCTTGGACTCCTGGCTCCAGAAATCTCAGCAACAATGTGTTCCGAATGAGCTGGCCTTGTGAATCCCCTTCCCCCCGGGCACCACATTCCTAAGACATTAGCAAACATGAGTGTCCCCAGGAGAGGGAGACTCAAATGCAGGGCCCTAACATAAATTGCTAGAGGAATTGAGCTGCTGGTTCAACCTGGAAACAAGAAGTCTCTGGAGGTCCCTGATTGTATATTTTTCCGCCTGGAGGTCCCTGATTATACCTCCTTCCTACAGGTGGGAGATGCCCAAAATGTCAGGGCAAGAGGAATGGGGCTTGCTCTTTGTTACCAAAAGGGCAGAAACAGAACCAACAGGTGGAAACAGAATCAAGCCAAGAAAAGGAAGCTACTAGAACTCTCAAAAGATGGAATTAGTAAGCTCAACATGATGGAAGCTTTTGACCTTCTAAACAGAATACCTCCTCAAGGATGGAATCCCATAGTTTTCCCATGTGTTTATTTCTTTAATTTTCCACCATCCCCATGAAGAGGTCAGGATCATATACTATTGCCCCCATCTTCCTGAGGTTCAGAAAGTTCAAGTGGTTTCCTAAAATCTCCCAGCATAGGTTAGATCTGGATTTGAAGCTGAGTCTCCTATTTCCAGTCTGGTTCTTCTTCCAATGGGCCTTAAGTCCTGGGGTTCATATAGAAGTCTCGGGAATGGCAGAAAGAACTCACACATTTTGGGAATCTCCCACCTGTAGGACCTCCTATGCGTAGCAGGCTGGAATTGCCTTCCTCCCAGGAAACGTAGCATCTAGGGTCCCTGAGACCTAGCTTCAGGCTGGAACAGTGCTAGGGAACTCTGGGATCCAGCTGACTTTCTTGAATCCTACCTGGGAACAAAGACAAATCTCCTTTACTCTAAGATCCTCCAAAATCTGGGGGAGATTTTTGCATTCCCCTTACCTATCTGACTACATGGATATAAAATAGAACACAGACCCTCGCCAGTGTTAGTAACTTTCTTACTTCCTTTTCATCTGTCCTCCCTCTTCTTCTCCCCATTCACCTTAATCTTATTTTCTTCCAAATCTTTCTACTACCTAGATCTTAGATCTTTAACCCAAAAGCAAAGCTATAGAGTCATTATCCTCTAGTTCCACCCTGGCAATTCCACTCGAGCAGCCGGTGTTTCACATGTAACTGTCTGAACTGGGATGGCCACCAAGAAATGGATGTGCAGGAACAGGGGGTGCATCTATGACACTTCACGAATATCCACAAAGCTGTGTCTTGATTATACTTTTCTCCATCTCGGCACTTCTGTAGCTTAACCACCAGCACCTCTTCACTTTCTACCTGAACTGCCACATAGAATTCTAAAAGTTTCCCTTTTGGTTCCCTCCTATCCATTTTCCTCAGAGCTGCCAACGTGATCTCTTTATGGTGTAAAACTGGATCACGTCAAGCCTCTGCTTAAGAGAGAGTGGCAGCTTCCCACTGTACTTAGGATAAATCGCAGGATCCCTGCCTGCCTCTCTAATCGCACTGTACACAGCTCTCCCCTTGCTGTCTGAGCCTGGTCACTCGACTCACAGTCCCCCCGGGTTCTGTCCAGCTCCCTGAGCACACCAAGGACATTCTTTCACATGCCCTGGTTCTGCACAAAATTCTTTCCATCACGATCCCTGATTCCCACTGGGCATCTTCCCTGGCTATTTATCTTTCAGGCATCAGGTTAAAATGCACGCTCCCCAAGAAGCCAACCTAGATTTCCCCTGGAATTCTCTCCCATTGCATCACCCTTTTTCTTCACTGACTTTATCATAGCTCGGGATGATAATTCATTTTTTCTGTTTTGTTATTGCCTGCTGTCCCTTCTAGAAGATAAGATCCACAAAGAAGAGACTGTTGTCTGTTCAGTCCTGCATCCCTGAAGAAGCTCACCCCTCATCTCTGGGGCACAGAAAGAAGAAAGGAGAGAGAGAGGGCAAAAGAAAGGGAAGTGAAGATAAAATGTAGGTGAAAGAGAAGGAAAAGAGAAAGGAGAAGTGTGAAAGCAGGGGGAGGCTGAGGGAGGGAAGAGGAGATAGGGCAGGGGAGGAGAGGTCATAGGGACCAGAGACCAGGCTAAACAGCTTCCTTGTCTCTGAGCTCCCAATCTGGGAGTTGGCTCCGCTGAATTGTGGCGCCCTCATCTGGCAAGTGGGGAATGTGTATCTCTTTTTAGCTTGGGACTCTGGAAGGAGTCACATGGGCATGTGTGGGCACACCTGTGTGTGCGTGTGTGTGTGCACTTATGCACACATTTGAATGCACGTTTTGAGTCAGGAAAAAAGCAAATGCACTCTCTATTCACATGTCCTCTTATCCTGGGCTCTTTCCCTAATAGCCTGAGGTTTTTCGAATATAACAGGCATAAAAATCCGAAGGACAGGAAGCAAGTAGAGGGCACAGTCTACAGAAGGCTCCTGGGTAATCTTAACAGAGAACCTGCAGGCCTCCAAGAATCTGGCTTGCCATTAGAATGTTTTCTGAGAATTTTTTGTGGGAGCTGAGCAGGAAACCCATAGACTGCGAGATCCACAGACTTCAGATATCAGGGAGGAGAGAATAAGCCATTCAGTCCTCTGCCCCGCTTTTGGTAGCCTCTGCTGTCCGACTAGCCTCTCTAGCCTATGCCTGAGCCCCTTCCCTTTCCCTCTCCCCTGCCCAAATCAAAATGCCAGCATCTCTAGGCCTCAGAGCCCTGCTCTATGCTGGCTGGTGGATGTCTGGACATAAAATGTACTGGCTTGGGCTCCGGTCTTGGCTCTGTGACTGCAGGCAGATTTCCTTCCCTCTCTAGGCTCCAGAGGGCTCATCTGCAAGATGTTCTTCAGTAGCCCTAGGACCCGGACCCCATGTGTTCCATGCTTCCTTTGAACTTAGCCTTCAGTTTTTGTTGCATAGCAAAAACCTTAAAATCTCAGTGGCTTACAACAAACATTTGCTTTCATATTCACTGGTCTATAGGTTGACTGAGGTTCACCTGGTCTGGGCTGGCTAGCCTGAGCCAAGCTGATGCCCAGGCCAGGTCAGATTCAAGTTTGTTCTATATATCCTTATTCTGAGACCCAGATGGAAGGGGTGGTGGCTGTCTGGAACATCATCTTTTCATGGCTGATCACAGGATTATAAGATGTCAAGTTAAATCGTGCAAGCACATGTGAAGCCTCTGCTGGGAAAGTGCCCACTAATATTCCATTGCCTAAGAAAGTGACACGGCCAAGACAAACTCAATGGAAAAGAGAAACATTCTCTGGCTACTCTCATGGGAAGTAGTGCAGAGTCACTAAGGGCTTGGATGTGTAGTTCTATTGCAGGGAGGGAATGAATAACTTGGAACAGTGAATTAACATTCTGCAAGGTCTTTGGGAGATGATGGATAAGAGAGGGCATTCTGGGTGTCCTAGCCAGGCATTGAGAAAGAGAGCTTAGGGCAAGGTTTTCTTTCATACCCATAGGCCTTGGGAGGTGCCTCCTGCTTGTGACAGAGTGTACTAGAAGTCACCAACAGCCGTTTGCTTCTCTACAGTTCCCAGTCTCTCTTGCAAGAAGGTTAGTTATGTGACTATTGCTAGAATGTGTACAGAGCAACATGTGTCATTTTCAGGCTAAGGTGGGTGAATAGGCAGCGCGCCTTCCCCTTTGGCCATTTATATGATACCAAAGCAATCCTGAAGCCACAAGAGGGCAAACCCACAGGTGAGCGTGGCCTTGATTTGAGTCTCTATATAGAGGAGAGGAGCACAGCCTTGCATCGAAGTGTATCATGAACATAAACTAAACTTCTACATTGCCAAGCCACAAAGATTTGGAATTTATTTGTTATTACAGCTTCCCCCAGCCAATCCTGAGGCATGAACTCCCTGAGTAAGTCTATCCTGTCTTCTTCTGTTCCTATTTTGAGCTCATTCATTGACTCACAGGCAGACCCCAGAGAAGACTTGACTCTGGACAGAGAGTGGGGTTGTAAGAGAGCTTGGAAGAGTATTCTCTGTTATTTTTAAAAATAAAATAACAGTCACTAGGTTGTGTGTGTGTGCATGTGCATATTTTGTTATAGTACAGAGAAGAAGAAAACCAACAAACAAAATGGACTACAGTTTCTCAGATAACCCTTGCTTTTATTTTTAAAATAAGAAAAATATGTAGTTGAGCATTCAAACAAAACAGATGCAAAATGAAAATATGATCCTCTCTCCTAGGTCCTCCAGTACCTCTGCTCAAAGGTGGCTACTTTAAACAGTATATCAACAGTTCCTTGTATTTTCTTTCGGAGGAAAAAAAATGTGTATAAGTCTTCTTAAGACTGTTTTGTATTTTGCTTTTGGTTGCTTAATAAGACAGCATCAAGACCTTCCCACAACACACTTGCAGATCTCTCTCATACTATGTAATGCCTTCAGAATATTCTACCACATGGCTGTACTACGATAAATTTAATATGGCCCCAGTTGAGGGTCACCATTTCCAATGTTACTTGTTCATTTTTCTTCTTCTTCTTTTTTTCTTTTTTTAGTGCTGGAATGAGTATAGTAAATATCCCTGTACTTATTCATTGGGCAGC
The DNA here is from genome assembly GCA_004027375.1 of Macroglossus sobrinus. Taxonomy (NCBI): domain Eukaryota; kingdom Metazoa; phylum Chordata; class Mammalia; order Chiroptera; family Pteropodidae; genus Macroglossus; species Macroglossus sobrinus. Next base: position 30,104 of record PVKZ01002254.1, on the reverse strand, counting down.
TTCTTAGTTATGAGATTTTTAGGTTAAATGGAATGTATGCTTTTGATTTTGATAAATATTGCCAAACTGTTCTCCCCCAATTGCACCACTTTACTTTCCCACCAGTGGTACAGGAGAACACTGCTCACTCACCAGCACTGGGTTTTCATTCTTGTCAATTTCCTACTTGAAAAGTGGTATATTATTCTTTTCAGAGTGAATTCTTTAAGAGAGGGTTTCCTTCTTCTTGTTCACTAGAAACCAGATTCTTGAATGAACTGTTTCTCTAATAGGCTGTGATGTAGATGAGGGAACACGATGCAGTGTGCTGGGGGTTTCATTACTTTCAACTGTAGCTCTGCTCATCATGCTCCCCATGGATGTCCTCAGCATCCCTTAACATCTGCCCTGAATCCCTTAATCAGTTCCCTAACCTGTGAACTGGGTTGAAGCACATGAATATAACCCCAAGGTCACACTTTTTCTTAGATGGAGCCAACCCTGAATAGCCAGATGCATGAGCTCCTTGTCAACAGAGCAGTTCAAATAAAGGTGACTGATTGCTTGTTGAAGATGGCACAGAAATGAATTTCTAATTAGGTGAAGGGCTAGATTATATCACATCTTGGATCTTTTTTTTTAAAATAACTTATCCACTAACTCTTTTCTGATTAAAATAATAATAGTAATAGTAATAGTGCCCTTGAAGTAAATTTAAAAAATCAGAAAAACTTAACAAAGGAAGAAAAAATTACTTACAATCCTATCATCTAGTGTTGGTATATAGTTTTCTAGTCCTTTTATATCCACACCCACACAAACATACACACATTTACCAAAATCATTAGATATTCTTCCAACAGCAGTGTAACATGGTGGTAACTAGTACGGACTGTTAAACCAGACAGCCTGGGTTTATACCTCAACTTCACCACTTATACTAGCTGTAAGACTACAGCAAGTCCCTTTTATTCCCAGGGTCTCAATTTCATCATCTATAAAATGGGCATAATAATAATATCTACCTCATAGAGTTGTTGTGTGTGTTAGATGCATTAAATCACAATTTAAGCTGGCAAAGAGTAAGAGCTATATGTGTTTTTATTTATTGCTTTCTCTTTTATGGATGTATCATAATTTATCTAAATCTCTTTCCGTTGAACATTTGAGATTTTTCAAGCCTTCTCATCATAAATAATACTGCAATAATAAACCTTGTATGTGAAACTTTGTGCCGATTTCTAGCTATGGGAATCATACATCTAATAATATAGTAAATTTCAAAGTTTTTGATGTGCATTGCCAAATTTTTCTATAAAGATTGTGACAACTTGCATTTGGATCAACAGTATATGAAGATACTTATTTCCTTGCTCTTTCATCCAAGCAAAGTGTCATTATTCTTAAAAATCTACTAGGCTTCTCCTCCCCCACCCAGAATGTATGATTCAATGGACCTTTTAAGAAAGAAAATAATTTCAGAAGAAAAATAGCAAAGTGTAGACGTGGAATGAAGTTAAAATCAGGATACTTGCAAGATAAATCTTTGAAAACCAAGTTTCTGAGGGGCTCCCACTGTGAATAAAGTCTTGGTTCTAACATCACGAAGAACATGACTTGCCCCTCCCACACCCCCTGGCAATCTCACTGAGTTCCTGAGAACTTTGGTTAAGAGGAAGAAAGGGTGGGTGAGAAGGAGTATGTACTGATCAGTACACATGTATCCCTACTTCTGAAAATCAACAGAAAGATCGATCTGAGCCTTCATCTTTTAGATTTCCAGGGACTAAGGAGAATGTCTTTAAAATAACAATGAAACCAAGCTGTGAATACTTCATTCTGGTAAGTTAATAGTCCTGGGATGTTGCTACTCTCTGAGGTGCATAACCTTAGCCAAGTCACGTCTCCCATCCTGCATCCAGCAGCCAGGATTGTAGGGGGTGAAGTGGGTAAAGGGTCATAGACCAAGCTCTCAAAGATTCCCTTCCAGCTCCAACGTTTCCTCAGCTTAGACCACCTGAGTTTGTGAAAGAGATTAGCAGTGTACACCGCAACACATTTTAAGCCATGGCCCCTGACCAGTACATGTAACTAGAGGTGCTCTTCAAAGAGACATTGGCAGGTCCTGGCCCCGCCGAGTCTGTTACCACCAAACGTCAGCACTGTGACCAGCAGGTCTTGCTTCAGCCAGGGAGTCTGTACTGTGTGGGCATTAGGGCTGTCCCAGCTTCTCAAAACAGCCCTGTTTTCTCTGGGTCCAAGAGATCCTGCTTCCACCTTCTTCCAAATGAGAAAGGACTTGGGGAAGAGGAAGCCAGTACTAGCCACACCCAAGACAAGGACCCTGATGCAGAGAACAGGAGTGGGGGCTGATTTTAAGAGCCGCAGATTAACAGCATGTTCCAGAGAACAAGTCATCCACACCCACAAAGCCACAGCTGACTGTGGCATAGCTTAGTGTTTACAAGCTTGAACTTTGGAGCCAGACTCCCTAAGTGTCAATACTGATTGCACTTACTCATGTGCCTTGAGCAAGTCGCTTTACTTCCTATGTCTTAGTTTCCTCATCTATAAAATGTGGATAATGATAGTAGAGTACCTACCTCATAGTGTCTGAGGATTAAATTAGTTAATATTTATAAAGTACTTAGAAAAGTACCGAACATGTAATGAGCTTTATATAAATATTTGTCAAATAAGTAAATAAACGACTTTGAGGGAATTGCTGTGGTCCAGAAGAGGAAGGTGGTTGGTGTCCACACTGTCCGGCTACACCTTAGGTATGTGCCCTCAGGAAAGGTGTGCCATCTCTCTGAGCAATGGGCTCCTCCCCTGTCAATCAGATTTTATAACACTGACTTCCCAGTAGGTCTTATGATGGAGGTCCTGGCCCAAAGCAAAAGCTTAATCGCCATCATCGTTAAATTTATATAGCAATGTATTCAGAGAGCCCATGTAGGTGATTTTATTAGCATCTGTATGGGGGAGACTGAGGTGAGAAAACTGAGGCCCAGGCAATCTAATAGTCTTGTTCAAGGCCACACAGGTAGATAGCAGTCATCAGCGCTAAGAGGTGAACACCAGCTTATACTCACTGGGATAAGAACTCAAGTTAAATGAACAGAGCAGATTAAGTGTGGGGAAAAGGAGGTGGGTGTGCGAATAGGAGGGGGAGGACCACAGAGCCCTATGGGATAATAGGTCAGAAGCACCTCCTTTTGCCATGAGAAGCAGTCCACTGCTCCGGGCCCTGTGTCCCCAGCTTAAACAAGACCCCGGGTCAATACCTTAACTTTTCAATTGGCATAAAATGAAACGAGAACTTTGCATCCTGGGTTCCATTTGAAAAGGTCAAGCTACATTAGTGGATAGATACCTTCATAATACCTTCATTTTATCTTCATTCTTTTCAGGGGCATCAGTATTGAAAGATGTTGGGGACAGCAGCTTGAAGGTGAAGGGCAGCACTGAAACTGCCAAGGACAGAGAGATGGAGAAGAAGGAACCTAGAGAGGCCTCTAGAGTAGGAAGGGAAGGGAAAGGTCCTGTTTACTCAGTGTTTACTATGTTCCAGGCACTGAGCCAGGTGTTTCCACATAGTCACATGTTCTTAAGTCCTCTTAAATGGATCATACCATTCAATTCAAAGGTGGGGAAACCCAGGCTCAGAGACGTGGAGTAACTTGTCCATGGTCACACAGAAACCAAAACCATTAACTGTTTTTCCAGAGGCAGAATCTAGAATAAAGTTTTCTTTATTCTTTGTCCAGGGACAACTGGACAGAGGTGGCAACCATGATATGTACTAAAGTGAGTTTTGTCAGGAACTTCAAGGCCAGAGAGAACCATGGAGGAAAGGATAAGATGAAGAAGGGGTCTGAGGATAGAACTGCAAGTCAAGGACATCAATAAATAATCCTGCTGCTGACGGGTAGTAGAGGAGGGTGGGTTTATCTTGGACCTTTCAAGATTCATTGTGTATAAAATAGCATTGTAACCATCTGCAGCCAATCTAGAGCTGCTATGCAGAACTCAGGCTCTGCTAGTCGTTATATTTCCCAGGGTTTTGGTCTCTTGTCGCAAGATTCGAAGAATACCTGCACTGCCTTATGCCACAGGGTTGTTCTAAAATTATAAAAAAATAATAGTAAGAAAAAGGAAAGTATATGTAACTATAGCACGCTATTGCACTGTGAAATAATTATAGAAAGAAAATAATAATAGCAAAAATAATGAGGTTTACTTAATCATTGTTAAAAGCGCTGTACCCAGTCCAAGCAGCAAGGTTCTGCAGTGGCGAAATTGCCATGCAGACTGAGTTCTACCACTCTCTGAAGAATACCATGCTGGCCAGCTTGAGTCCTTGGGCTCATTCTAGTAACACCTAATGTCTACTGAGCATGTAGTATTATGTGCCAGGTAGATACTGTGCTGTGTTTCCAAGAACCCTGTAACACACATACTATTGTACCATTGCTCTTTTTGCAGTTAAAGAAACTCATGCTCAGAGCATAAGGTCACACAGACAGTATTAGTGAAGCAGGAATACAAACTCTCATGGACCCAGCTGAGGGCCTGTGCTCCTACCTGCAATTCTACCTTGCCTCTTACCTGGAGCTGGCTCAAGTGTCTGCTCACCCCTTTGCCCCTCACCTGCTCATCTACTTTAGTATGGAATCCACCCTTCACTTCCTCATTGAATCTTCCTTTTGGAGAGCACTGAATTCTTACTGGTTTTCTCACTAGGGCTCCAGGAGAGAAAGAACATTGATCCCCAGTAGAACGTGCAGACAGAGACAAGAGAGAAAAATCCACATGTGGGGTTTAAAACTCAGCTGACTAACTTTTACTCTCTTCATTTCAGGTGCGATTCTGGCTGACCACTAGATATGCTGGATGTTATTATCTGTTAATGTTATCATCCCTGCTTTTGCCAAAGAGAGGCTGAGTGAGATTTCTGAGAAGAGGAGATGCAGTTCCCTAGTAGCAGCAGTGTGGGCACAAGTGTGGCCTTCAGCAAACAGCAGATGGGGTTTCACCAGGGGCTACCAGACATCCTCCTGCAGGCACTGAGATCTGTAGTAGCTTGTGATTTTTACATTTCCACACTTTATGAAATACTGCAATACTCCCTGTTCTCTTTCTCACAGCTAGAAAGGGTTGTATAAGCCTCCAGTTTCATACATTAAATAGATTCCTATTTAAAACACCTTAAGTGACTTCTGTTTCCTGATCTAATATTGACAAATACATCAGCTAGTCCCTACGAAGTAGTAGATAGAAATCGCTTTGCTCTTAGAATTTAAATTCCCCTGTTTAAATTCCACCTCTGCTGCTGACAATTCGTATGACTCTATGAAAGCCATTTACTTTTCTCATCTACAAAACAGGACAGACAATATTTGTTCTGTTTACGTCACAGGTTTTTTGTGAGAGTTAAAGGGGCTGATGAATGCAAAAGAATGTTCTCAACTATACTGATATCTACACAAGAAGGGACTCACTATTTTGTCTTCTTTACAGAGTTTCTTTTTTAGAAAATGTATTCTAATGTTGCCCATAAGAGGGGCTAGCAAGCTCCTGGTCAGCCCCACAGTTGATGGTACAGAAATCACAGCTAGTTACTCACCTTTAGGAATTTAGGCCACCACCCTACCCAGAATCTGGATTCCATCCTAATGGACTGTGTGATTCATAGGTGGTTATCCAATTCTTGTTTTTAACCAACTCTGCAAAGCCATTGATGGAGCCAAGTGTGTCTCAACAGCTTATTCTAGGGTGAGCTGTTGTAGAGATCATGGTTAGTGGGTTACTGCTTAATGGATACAAAGTTTCATTTGGCCAGATGAAAAGTTCTGAAGATGGACAATGGTGATGATTATACAATGATGTGAATATACTTAATATCACTGAACTGTACACTTAAAAATGGTTAAATGGTAAATTTTATGTTATGAATATGTTACCGCAATAAAAAAGAAGCCCCACAAGAGATACTGATGTCCACTAATGTTTAAAAAAGTTTGTTATGATTATGTTATGCTATGTTATGAATGTATTATATTACGATTTTGTGGATTTTAAGAATTCAATAATCCTAATACTTTTCACATAATTGCCTGAAATGTCAATAAATTTATTCATTCTTTTAAAAAAAGAGATCAGTCACAATTAACTGAACTGATAACTTGCAAGCGAGGAAAATAGGCATGTAGCATAGGAGATTTGCTATATACTTGAATGAAAGCACAGATGAATCAAACTTATCTATAACTAGATGTGTAGTTTAAATTCAGTTTAAAGAATAATTTCAATAATACTTGTGAGCGGGCCTTAAAAACAATTTCAATGGTAATTTTTGCTCCACTTAATAATTTCAATACTAATTCAATTTCAGCACATAAAGAGCTAATTTTTAAAGCTCTGATAAAGGATGTACTAGAAAAGTCATATACTCAATAAGTAATTATTTCTTCAATAAAACACAATATTTTAAGAGGACAAACTGGAAGTGTAACGTCTGATGAAGTGGTTGCTTTGATTGCAATAGATAAGAATTCAGGGATAAGGTTGGAGAGAATATCATATGAAATTTATACATTGATTCATTCATAGGCAAGTGATTGCACTAAGAAATGGAAACAAGTAATAAACAAAAGGCTGCAGATGCCACCAATGTGGTTACATTTATAAAAACAGAAGCTTAAAGATGCAATCAATCATTGCAATGCTTTGTAATGAGAGAAGAAGTGGCCATAACATTTCGTGTAGCTCAGAATTTCTCTGATTATATCATAGCGAGAACTTAAAACAGGTGAGAAATTCAAAGCAGAGCTGCATGTTAGTCTTAAAAAAGACAAGGGTTCCAAATTTGATGACCTTTTCTGTAATGACAATGGCAGTCAGGGGTATACTACCTAGCAGATATTCTCTGAAAAAAAATAATGCACACTTAATCATTTCTTCAAGATAGAGGTGACATTTTAACAACACATAAGAGAGCAGTTGAGTTTCAAAAAGTCATACTATGGAAAGAGCATTTAGAAAAATGGATATTTGGAAATGTTGCCATTGTTATGTGATTTTATTGCCAAAAAGTGATGTGTTTCCTCTATAAAAGTTTTTATATCTGCACAGCCAAAAAACATGGAAAGAGAATGCTTTTCTGATCTGCTTAAAATTCCCCAAAAGGAAAATTTTAGTAGAATTTTGAAAACATTTGTTAAAACTATATGAGTACAATACCTTTCACTTAGTTTGTCAGAAAAACTAAACAACCTGTAGGATATTGGAATGTGTCTAAGTAGGGTTGGATCCAAGCAGAGGAGAAGGGAAAAATCACTTCCTGTGTTTTCCATACTAAATCTCTATTAACACAACCAAAGAGATGATCAGCTCATTAGGCTACCATAGAACACAGTTGATGGCAAAGTTTCTCCAGGTCTCTAATTCATTTCATCAGTGTTTATAAACTTAGGCAATTTGTGATGGACTCCTCTGTATAACGTCAAAGTCCCCTTTCAAGAAGGTCTATTTGTCTGCATTAACCATAGGGGTTTGGTTTTGTTTCGTGCAATATTTTTTGAAGCGGATGAAGTCTCCAATGGAATCTGGTGACAGCCTGTGGGAAATGAAATCATCCTTATTTAGAGCGTTCCCATAAAATTAGCAACTTTGCTACTTTTCTGTAGAGACATTGATTTTTTTTTGTATGTCTCAGAAAATAATTCAGAAAACATTTTTAAGGCTATAGTTGCATCTGCAGCCTTCTTATTTCTTAAGAGTAATGTAAGATGATTTTAATGGACACCTATTTGAATGGAGTCAGACTATAAAGCTCAGTTTGATTGTTTGTTCAATTAATCATCACCTTTTTATCCATCCTATGAATCAAATCTATGACCATTTTGGGAGCTCCAAGACTCTGCATGCCTGGCATCTTCAGCCTCTTTGAGCCCATCACCTCTACCATCGCTCGCGAGCCACAATGGCCATCTTCCTTTACTTGTCTAAGGTGGAATTCTCTTCTCAAAATAGATGAGATGTCATGAGGAGCCATCAGGTGTGGATGGCCCATGGTAGAGGAACTAGGAAACTGGCATTTGCTGAATGGTCAGTACGTGCTGGACCCTCTCATAAGCATGTCATCCTCTCTACAACCCTTCAGGGTAGGGGTGGTGGTTGGCTGCCTTGTCCAGATGAGGAAGCAGAAGCTTAGCAAGCTAACACAGCTAAAACCTGGAGCCATACCATTGGCACCTGGGAAAACTGTTGCCTTGGGATCAGTGTGGCAGACTTGGGATCTGTGTTCTTCTTCTGCTGTCCTCTGAAGAGCACAGAGATGCAGTTCTTGGAGGGCTCTGTCACTAATCTGCTAAAATTGTACTTCTAATTATCTTTTACTAATTAAATCATGTACTAAAAGATTTCTTCTAAATCTTTTAGATTTATCTTCTAAATCTTCTAAAAATCTACTAATTAGTTGTGTGACTATAAACAAACAATGTAACCCGTTAAACTGGGATGCTAATAGTACTTACCTAAGTGTTATTGTGAGCATTAAATGAGATGATACATGCTAAGCTTAGACTATCATGTGTCTCAATAAGTACTGGTTGTTGGCATTATGATCACTATCATCATTGCCATAAATATTCTTGTTTCTGAAGCATTTCTCTTTCTTCCTTCCTTTAATAAATACTCTTCCAGCTCCTACTAGGTGTCTGACACCATGCTAGGTGTCTGAAATAAAAAGATAAATAGAAAGCAATTTTCACTTAAGGCAGTGTGTGCAAAGCACCATGGGAGCTTGAAGGAGGGCATCTCTCCCTTGCTTAAGGGATTTACTGAAAAGCTTTGTAGAGCATTTGACATTTGAGTTAAGCCTGTTAGGATGAAATGAAATTCTTCCAAATGGAGAAATGAAGGGTCAAAGAAAAGCGTAATAAAACTTCTGTCAGGACTGGGTCGTAGGGTTGAGTCAAGATTTTTCATGGAATAAATTAATTATAGTTAAGAAAAAGAAGCAAACAGGCAAAGAGACAGAAAGATAAAGGAAGAGAGAGAAGCAGTTTGAAAGGTACGTGCAAAATGTGGCTGAATTCAACTTTTCTATCAGGTACCAGATATAGTTTTACAGTGGCAATATTTTTCAGAAGAAAGAACATGAGTTTTGCTATCAAACAGTCTGGAGTCAAAATAATAATTAAGCTTTGTGATTTGGGGCAGGTGTCTTTACCTCTTTGATGTGTTAGGTCCCTTACTTGTTTGAAACAACCAAAGATTAAAAAAAGAAAAGGTAGGGTGGTACAGTTCTTACTTCATAGAGATGTATGGCAACTAGCAGATGTTCAGAAAATGTTTGCATCTACCCTTTCTTCTCAAATGAGACTCCACACACACTGACCACACTGTCAACAGGAACTGAAAATTGCCAAATGATTTGTTTTCACATTAACAGACCCATAGAGAACACAACAACCTTAACTCAGTTATCAACTTAAATAAGAATCAGAATTTTCCTTCCCCAAAATGAAAGCCAAGAGAAGTTGGAGCCCCTCGCCTTGGTAGTTCATTGCTGTCATTATTCATTGAGACATTTATTTAGTGCCTACCAAGTAGCAGACACCTGGGTGAGCACCTGGTTTCTTTGTTCCTTCAGTCTTCACAACTGCTTTGAAGATAGGAACTCTCCCCATTTTGCAGATGAAGGCAACGTAAGCTTCAAGAAATAACCAGCTCAGGATTACACTTCTGACAAATGGTGACCCCAGGGCTGGCTCCCAGAAAGGTCTGACTCCAACTATATGCCTAAGGTAATATCTTAGGGTGGGAAAGAAACATGTCCTATACAGAGTACACATCTATGAAGAGCAAAACTAGGTCAAACTGGAGCTATCTGTGGTCTCAAATTTTTCTTAATTCACACGAGTAATATTTTTCTCCATTTCTCCCAGCCTGCTTTTGTTACTCAGTATTTCTCTCTCATTTCTCTGTAGGGAGGCATAGGTACATCATTTCCTAAGTACATTTATCCCTCTCCTTCTCTACTCCAGGTGGAAAAAAATGAAGATCACCATCTTAGAGGGATTCTCCAAGCTTTACAGGGTGTTCTGTGGGGCTGGGATCTGAGGCTCCAGCCTCCCCTACCATCCCATCTGCTGCCCTGCTCTGCTTTCTCCCTCTGGCATCAGACACAGACCTTACGCTTTCCCGCCTGCCAGTCTGATGCATTCTTCAGGCCCAGAACCACTTAGAAATAATTATTTTAAAAACAAATAAATTCTTCTCTCTGTGATCTTTACTCTCTTCACATCCGCACCAAGCAGTGGCTATTTTTACTCACCCTAACTCCTGGCAGGTCTCTTTGGAAAGTCACCGTGACATTTCATGCAGCCTCGTCTGGCATTCATCTAAAATATTTTTTCAAAAACATCTTGCTCTGGAGAAATGTCAACATTTATGGTGTATCCACAAGGATGTATCAGCAGCAGAAAAGATCCACTTAACAAAGTCTCAGCTTGACAAAAAGTGGGTTTGAAGGCAGATGCATAGAAGTTGGAAAGCACACTTGGGTGTGTGGGAAGGAAATGGTGGTGAATACCCATGTCTGCAGTGAGGTCACATGGTGAGAGTTTGGTGTCTGGTGAGAGGATGGATGCACACAGTGACCAGAAGTAGGTGGGTTAAGGACAAAGCAGGGAGGGAATCTGGGTCAGTGAAGTCCAGCTGGTCTTGGACTTGACTATGTCACATTTTCTTCCTATCTCCATCTGAGGCCTCCTCTTAGGTCAGTCATGGCTAGGAATTCTGGAGCAAGCACACATAGTACCTTTCATGTTGGTGATGGAGATGAAGCAATGGAAGAGGAGCCTCAGGTTCAGTCCTAGTTTGTTACTAAGCTATCATTTGATCTTCAGCAACTCACATCATCTCTCTTATTCTCTAATGTTTTATCTGTAGAATGGAGTAGGGCATTAGATGGTCCCTTTAGAACTTAAATTCTTTGAGTCAAAGACCAAACCATGAAGACAGTTGCTTACCACAGTGCCCAGCATTTGGGATTTAAGAAATCAAAAAGAGGTCATTTTCAACCATCAATTAATCCATCCATTCATCCATGCATCCATCCATCTGTCCACCCACTCACCCATCCATCAATCCATCTATCCATCATCTATCTCTCTATCCACTGGTCTGACAATCCACCCATTTACCTTCACTTAGAATTCTCTCTATGTCAAGAACTAAGGTAGGCACTATGAAATCGGTACAACCGAAGACCTATCTTCAAATAATGCATTGTAAAAAAGTGTGGTAGCCAGCCTCCAGCATGACTCCCAGTGTATCCTGAACTCTGGTATTCACTCCCTGGTGTAGACCCCTCCAACTCTGCACACAGTCAGTCTGCCTGACCAGTGGAAACAAGAGAAGTTATGGTATGTCACTTCTGAATTCATGGTGTAAAGGACACTGTGTCTTTTCTCTCTCCCTCTCTCATGCTCCCTCTTTCTCTCTCTTTTTCTTCTCTTTCTGTCTGTTTCATCTTGTTCTTGCTTTTGCTCTTGCTCTTGGGGAAGCCAGCTCTATAATGCAAATATACTCAGTCAGCCTATTGATAGGCACAAATGGCGATAAACTGAGGTCCCTATCTAACAACCAGTGAAAAACTAAAGCTTTCCAATAACCACAGGAGTGAGTTTACACATGTATTATGAGCCTTTGGTTTACTGCAGCCCCAGCCAATAGCCTGACTATAACCTCATGAGCCAGAACTACACACCTAAGCTGCTCCTTGATTCCTGATCTGTAGAAACTGTGAGCCAATAAATGTTTATTGTTTTAAGCATCGTAATTTGAGGATCATTTTGTAACACAGAAACAGATGACTAATACAGAAAGAAAATGAAAACATGGATCTATGAAACGATTACACAAGTTTTTTGAACATCCACAACCATTAAAGATATATATATATAAAGCCTAGCATACACTTTCAAAGAATGCCCAATTGAGGTAAAAAAGGGCTATAAAAGATAAAATTGACAAACTTGCCATGGGAATTTTGAGGAGGACAAGTTCACAGCCAGTCGGAGGGGAGAGGGGAATCTATATGTCTTAGCTTGGGAATGTTTCATGAGTAAAGGTCTTTAAACTGGATTCTTAAAGATAAGTGAGATTTGGGGGCGCAAGTGGAAAGGTATTCTAAATGGCAAGGTAGTCATAAGCTAAAGCTAACCATTGGATAAAATGAGCTACATTCTTAAGATTGGCTGATAGTTTAATGTGGTTGGTAAGTACAGGAAGAAAAGGCGAGCACCATGCAAAGACATGTGCCCTTTCTCCTTTAATCCATGTTCCACGAGCTTTAATTTCTTTACTCTTTATTGTTTTTTACAAGTGTCCCATATATCAAAATTTGTTTATTTTTACTTTTAATTGACTAGTTTTGTGGAATTTAAATTTTGCCCTTAGCAATAATATCCATGAAACCATGGGTTTGATAGGCTATTTATAATTGTGCTAATAAACATAAAAATAATCACTGTTTAGAAAAATGTGCTCTTCAGTGCACCACCTAAAAAACCCCTACCAGAAGCAGTGTACCATACTTTGAGAACTACCTAGGATGATAGTGTCAGAGGGTCCCTTGATGGGAGCGGTGCTTGAATGGAATACATGTCATGTCAAGTCTGTCCATGTAATCATGTCTGATGTCAGCCACCCTTGATGCTTCCCTCTCCCTAGCACTCCTGACATCCAATCTATTACCCAGTTCATTGATCTTGTCTCTCAGATAACTCTGTATGTCCCTGCCCCCGTACCCTCCACAACTTCCCTGAGTTATCATCACCATTTGTCACATGCACCATTATATCAGATTCCTGACTCAAGCCTTCACGTCCTCCACTCCATACAGTTCTGACCATGTGACTCCTATGGCTCAAATTCTTCACCATCACCTTCAGAACAAGAATCCAAACTCTATTAGCCTTTCACATTGGGTGCTTCAGGCCCAGGAGGCTCCCTATCAGCCCAGGCCCATTTCTGGCCCTCACCCATCCCAAGATAACACATACACAGACATACCTCAGGCTTAGCAACTAACAGGCTTTGAACTTTCCTGAATAAGACTGTTCTCACAGGCACACTTCTGTGTCTTTAAATAGGCCATGCTCTCTCCCTGAAACATCCTCCCTTGCCAGTCCACTGGAATGAACCTAGTCACTCTCCAAGGAGCAGCTAAAGATTCCCTGATTTTCCTGTAGAGACACAGGCATGCCCTTGCTGGAGCTACTGCTTCACTGGGTACAAATCTCCCTTATATCACCTGGGACTATAAATGTCCCTTGTAATTCCACCTCCAATACTAGACTGTGAAGACAGAGTTGAGGGAGCTATATCTATTCCTCTGTCTTTGAGTCCCAGCACACAGAAGCCACTAAATAAATGCTTCTCAAATGAATACATAGATTACAGGGGCACAAGGGCAGGTCTGTGGTTTGGCTGAAGAAAGAAATTCCAGCTCCCTCCTCCTGCTGCATCTTCCACTGATTAAATGTTTCACCTTCCCAATAGGAAAAATGAATGGGTCTGGGATGGTGGTGTGGGTAGCATATGGGAGTGTCAGGTACAAAGAACCTTGAGTAGATCCCCTCAATCCCAAAAGGTGAGGCTCCGGTCAATGTTTTCTGATTCCCATTAATTTCAATGTTTTTTGATAGACACAGGCAATTAGCTGTCTGCTGCAGGCAGCTGGTTTGCTCAACATGGTTTGTCTTTTTATTTGAAAACCTAATATTTTTCATGGATTTGGTTTGGTTTCACTGGGGAGACAAAATAAGCTGTTCAGTTTTAGCAGCTGAGTCGGCTCTAATGGCCCTTGTCTGCTTCAATCCCAGCATCAAGTGAGTTCTCAGGCTCCATCTCCAGCCTAGATGTGGGAAGTTGTAGCCTGTGCTATAGGCATGCCTGTACAGGTGGCTTAGACAACTCTGACTAGGGCCAAAGGCAAATCTCCCCCACCCCGCACCCTGTTGCCCAGACTGACAAGGGTGGTCTTGGACACCTAGGGGTCTACCCAGCTCCTTCTGTGTCAACCTACTCAAATGCAGCTTCCATTTCCCCTCATGCCCTCTAATTTGCTGATGGAGTGGGGAGCCTGTCCATTGGCTTTTTGAGAGTAGGCAACTCTGTCCATTCATGTTTGCTCCCCTGGTATGAGCTTATCATGATAATAACCCCTTTTGTCTATGTTTAAGCCTGTGTCCAGGCCTGGCACAGTGTTAAGCACTGTCAACATCCCTTATTAGATTTAATCCCCTCAACAGCCCTCTGAGGTTGATAGAATTATGAACTCCTTTCAAGAGAAGGGAAAACTTGAATCAGAAGGGATTAAGGAACTTATCAAGGACAACCTTCCCCTCTAGCAAGAGACCAGGCTAGGTTTGAACTCACATTGGTGTGATACCACACACTTCTCCTGCTCCTGACACTGTACTCCCCAACCTGGCACAGTGTCTGGGCATGTAGGTGAAGCAGGCATTGATGCAGGCATTCTCCCCACTCAATGCCCTCTCAGCTGGTAGACTGGGTGACCTCCCTGAAGTCACAGCTACCTTCAACTGACCCTCTTAATGATCCCACCTACAGGATTGGACCCTGTGTTGCCAACATCTGTCTGAGCTGCACTTGTGTCTGCTACTCCGGTCAGACCCAGTACATTGGCCCTCCTGGTCCACCTGGTTCCCATCCCAGACACCAGCTTCTGCCCCTGAAGAATGATCCCCAGCCCTTGTCCCGCATTTTTTCCCAGCTCTCTGCCAGCTTTTCTTCCACTTTTTAGTTGGTTAAGATCTGGAGTCTCCCTGGATCCACTATTAGAGAAGCCTGATTCAGCTTAAAGTTAGGGAGTATATAGGAATTTCTGAAGGGGAGATGCTTAACTTCTATTGGGGAGTTTCTAATCAATTCCCATGTCAATGTACAGCTCTCTTAATTGGAGGAATCTGATAGAAATTAGAAGGTTACCCTGTTTTTATAAAATATCTGTAAAAAATCGATAGGTTAGGAAGCTGATGCTGATCAAGTGACAGTTTGGGGTTGTGTTAGTACCAGCACTGCCTATAGAATGAGGGAAAGCTAGTTTTGAAAATGATACTAATAAAAAGTAACAACAACTAATGTTTACTGAGAAACTGACCTGGCAGGTAGTAAGTACAACAGATAATAAATATAAAACCAAGGACTGATGTGGAAGGTCGGATCTCAGTGAAAGACTGAGACCATTCATTAAATTCTTATCTAGTAATACCTATTTGTTGAATAAATGAGTGAACAAGTGTGGAGAAAGTATAACTTCAAGACAAATTGGAGAACAAGTCCAGAGTGGGTTGACGGGATATGGGAGGTTGCCCAGTTTCTGTGGTCAGTACCCAAGATGGCACTGCCACATGATGGCCAGAAGGAGGAAGCCAGGAGGCCTCAAGCCAGTCAGCACACAGGTGAAGTGGTGCCAGCCCCTTGGGTTAAGAAAGTATTTATTAGAGAATCGGAAATCTGTACCTTGCGAACCTAATTATCTTTCACAGCTGGCATTTTCTGTAATTATTTTCTCTGTGCTCTCTTTCAGCCTTTAGCATGGAGTGTGTTAGGGTTTAGGTGGGGTGAGAAGGGTTATTTTTGAATCCAGCCTGTCTCAGTTGTTCTAAGGAGAAACAAAGAAAACAACCAAACTGGGATATAAAAAGAGAGAATCCAGTCAAACGATGACAGCATGACTTTGGAGTGGCACCTGCCCGGGTGTGATGCTGGCTGGTTCTGTGACTGTTTTGTGACTCATTTTCTTCATCAGTAAAATGGGGATGAGAATAGCTCCACTGCAAAAGGCTTCTGGGAAGCCAGAATGAAATCATGCCTGCAGAGTGTTTACCACCATGCCTGGCATGTGGACAGAGAAGACAGGCAGAAGTGAAAGGCACTGGGTGTACAGCATGCATGGGTGGGGCATGAAGGGGGCAAAAGAAGTCAGGGTCTGAGATCTCAAAAGACGCGGGAACTGAGAATCTCCCTTCCTCTTTGTTCTATTCTAATAAGGAAGGCTATTGTCTTATGGGGACTGATCACCATGTTCAAAAATTTGATGAGCAGGATGCAGGGGAATAGGATCAGTGTAGGATCAGTTGACCTTGATGTCCTTTCTAAGCCTGGGTTTCTCTTATTCAAGAATGAGGAGAAGCCTGGGAAGAGGTCATGTTATTGGTTCAAAGCAGGGCTGAGTACATATGTTTAGAGAAGAGGCAGCAGGAAAACAGAGGTTACAAATATGGGGTGGGGAGACAGAAATAGATTTGATTCCTGGTTCTGCCACTTGTTATCTGTGCAATCTTAGCAAAATTACTTGACCTCTCTCTGAAAGATGGTAATCATGCTTACCACAGAGAGGTTTTGTGAGGATTAAGTGGTAAGAGTGTATGGAAAGTCCTCACCTGGTACATGGAACACAGTAAGTGATGGATTAATTACACTGATGTATAGTAATATTTAAAATAATAAGATAACTTATGTTGATAATATAATACATTAAAACAACATGATAATAATGCTTATGATTGTCATTGTGAAGTAACAGTTCCCTGTCAGAGTTCAGATTAAACTTGGAGTTGAGGGATAGGAAAACACTATATACCTTAGCACTCAAGGCTGGGCAGTGCGGGGCAGTGTCCTGAGTCTCATATTTTGGAGACCAATCAGTAGAATATCATGCCCCCACCCTCGGCTCAACACGTAACCATGAGCCCTAAGAGCATAAAAGCTGTTTTCCCTGATGAATGGAGGAAAGTGCTGGTCCATCCCTTGAAACTCCCTCTGCCCTTTTCTGATTCTCCTTCTTGACCGGCTTATCTCTGACCTCAACAAAAACAATACAGATGACAATAATAACAGCAGCCATTAGTTTTCATTTGCTTTTACTTGCCAACAACATTGTGCAATGCATTCTTCACATATCACCTAATTTAATCTTCAAACAACTTTTGAAAGTGTGCCCACTTTACAGATGAGGCTCTGGGAGGTCAGATAACTTGCCCAAGGCCATAGGGAACAAGCAAAAGGCCTAGAATTTCAGCTTCATTAAGGGAGGCTCAGCGGCCCCTTCTCCTATAAATAAGTGTAAGAGTGACAGGAGTGACAAGCATCATCACTGGTCTGTGTTGCTTCTCCTAATGGCCACCAGCCCAAGGAGCCCATCCCCTTTGGGAAAATAAGGCTGAATAAAGTCACCATTGTTTTGCTCCAATGATGCCTCCCTCCCCCATTCTCCAAGGACCAGCTAAGGTGAAGTCTGAGGGGAATTGTCTGAGAGAGTGCTACTCCTTTCTTTACTACTGGGGTGCATTTAAGCCAACAGTCCATGAAGCTCCAGGGGCTTACTGTGGCACTCCTGCCTACTGTGAGGGTGTTTCTCCAGAATCGGAGAAGGCTCTTGTATGAGCAGTTCCCCACCTTGTGGGATCACCTGATTCCCTAGGCAGTCCTGACATCTGGCCACAACATTGAAGGGAGTCAGGACTAGACCCCGGGTCATAAGAAACGTCAGCGACAGTGAGGAAGGACTAATTAGGAAATAAAGAGCACATTATCTCTCCTCTTCCAATCCCTGCTTAAACCTTTGGCACTCCAAACTCCAGGTCACAGGGATCTCATTTCTTTTGGGTAGAAGAACTGCTGGAATTGCTTTCACCAATGTCCCTCTACCCATGTTCTCAGACCTGTCATTAATGATGCACCCTACTGCCACATGCCCATCCTGTGCTCTAGTTACCTGAAAGGACTATTCACCTGGCCACAGTGTGGTAGGCCTACTACTGCCTGTTCTCCAGACTTTGGGACAATTGGTTCGATCTGACAGGTTGACCTCGACCCTTTGGGACTGATTAGTTTCTGACCCCATCATCTTCTGGCCAGCTGTAATGAATATGGCCATATCAGGCCCTATTCTAACTTTGACCACAGCTTCACCCAAGTTATTAATAATAATGACATTTTAAATAATTTTCACATATTCATTCAAAACACTCTGACTACATTCCTATAACATGCTAGCCTATGATGCCTGATGCTCGATATTCAGAGAGAGGAGAGCTTTTATTCTTGTGCTATTGGAGGTTTGGTTTAGTGGAAGAGGGAAACAGTCGATAAACTGGCACACAAGGAAATAGTGACATACACTTTGGCAAATAGCGTTATCTTGGACAGAGAATTATGGAGAATTTCACACAGTTCAAGTCACAATTTCTGTAACATTAGAAATTTCACAAGCATGCAGTCAGCAGTGAAAGAAGTTAACAAATAAACAAACAAAAGAGTATTTGTCATTTGAGTCTAGAACTCCATCTCTAAATCACTGTTTCTAAATCAAAGGACTAAGTATATGGTGATGCAGTTTATGGAGATGAGGAAGGCTGTAGGGGAGTTAGGCTGAACTATATACAATTGCTGTATTTGTAGGGCAGTGGTGATAACACTGATGTAGCTAAGATTTAGTGAGCACTTGCTACATCCCTGACACTGTGCTAATTGCTTTAAATACATTGTTTCATTTAACACTAGGCATTATTATCCTCATTTCCAGAAACTGGAGTCTAGATTAGAACAACTCACTTGACGACTATCCCCCTGCTGGTAGGCAGAAGAGCTAGGACTCTAACCAGATCATTTTACTCTCCGGTTGGCAGGTCTATTTCCCTTAGAACTACTGTCTACATTGGCGGGTGTTAGCACACCATAGCAGCACTGGTGAAAGCCTAAAGGGGAAGGCAGCATTTAATCTTCTTCTCTGCAGGTGAATTGTTGGAGTATGTATTTTTAAACCCCCATGAGAATCCTTAAGGAAGACAGTTTAATAAACATAGTGATGAGGAGGAAGTGAATTTATTTTCAGCATCTCTCTGTACAGAGAAAGCACCAAAGGTAGAGAACAAGAAATTGCCCTGCATGTTAAGGGGGAAGCTAAGAACTGAGAATGGAGGGAACTGAAAGCTCATGGTTCTCTAGCCCTCACTTTCTGGCAGGTCTTTTCTGGCAGAACCTCCTCTCCATAATCTCACTGAAAGAACCAAATAAGGGTAGCCACACGGATGCTCACTGCAACCACAAAACTTAGAAGACCGTGGAAATGTCATTCATGGAGATGCTGGATGAACTGACTGGAGCCCACCCACACCAAGTATAGTATCAAGTCATTTCAATGACTAATGCAATTTTATTTGAATCGACAGGGACTGATGTTCACAAAACGTTATTTAAAGAAGCAAGCAAGTTGCAGAACCATATCATATTATTTTGTTTTTATAAAAAGTAATAATGATATGTACATTGTGAATGCATGCACATATATTATGTGCATATATGCTATTAACATATATCCAAAATGCTGATAATGCAATGAAAACATGTGGAGGGAAAGATGTCAAAATGCTAACAGGAACATGGCAGAAGTTCATGTTTTAAGTTGTACATTCCTGAAATGCTATAATGTTTATAAAGATACCCTTGATTTAAAAACAAGAAATGACCATTAAAAAGAAGAAGAGCAATCTTATGCCTACTCTGGCTCCCCTTTCCTCCCTGAGCCAGCATGAGGAGTCATGGGGACAGAGAAGAGAGCTGCCTCCGGTCCCTGTCATTACCCTACCATGTGTCATGCCATCTGGCCCCAATCCTCAATATCAGGTCACCTCCTTGTCCTAGAAAGCTAACAGGACCCACCTTGGCTAGTTCAGGAGCTAGTTACAAGCTTGAGAAAATGCCTATTCCTCCTTCTTTCATCCCCATAGAGCTGCCCTGATTTCTATCTCAGAGCCTAGATTTGTGAGGAACATCTTTCTGAGCTGCTTTCTGCAGCTGAGAAGACGTTAACTGAAGATTTCTCTCTTGTTCACTCTTATCCTTTCTAGGGAACAAGTAAGTCTCAAAGTCTGTTGCTAGATGGACATACAGACACAGCACTCAGACACACACCAATACAAACACAGATATGCACACCAGTGCACTAAGTGACCAAAACAAACAACCTACAGCTGCTGAAACTCCATGCTCACAAAGCCACAGACTCATGGCAATAACACATGGGTGCATGCATGCACACCACACACCTGTCCAATTCTCTTCAGTTTTGAAGAAAAGAAAAGAGACAGGTGCAGCTCCAGTCCTTCCAGCAGACTGACACAGATTCTTCTGAACTTGCCAAACTACTTTCTCTCTTCATCCCTGCCTCTCCTCCCTCTCCCCACCTCCTCTTCTTCCACTTTCTTCTCCTCTTCCCCCTCTTCCCCTCTTTTCCCTCCCATTCCCAAATGCGCTCTCTCTCTCTCTCTCTCTCTCTCTCTCTCTCTCTCTCTCTCTCTCTCTCTCTCTCTCCCCCTTTTCCTAGCACTAGAGGCTAAATGATGCACAGATAGAAGCAGGAACTGGACCACCAGTTGAAAGCTGCCTAGGGCAGCAAGGAACAGGTTTTCCTTGATTATTTTTCTACCCCGAGTCTATCTATCTGTCCTGTCCCCATTGCCCCTCCCAGAGCAACAAGCTGGCACCTGATGTGCCCTTTCTCAGCAAGCAGCTCAGTATTTAGGTATCTATTTCTTTTTCTTTTGCATTTGCCCCCCTCTAGCCACTGTAGCCACTTCCAAGATTCCTCCATCCTACCTCACTTCCACACTTATTTTGGACAATAAAATTTCCAAAAAGAAACTGCCCTGAGTGGGTGTCTGCTTGGAAGGGGGCAGAGGCTGGTTAATGGTGAGACACAGGAAGTGCCAGAACATCTATGTTTCTTCTAAGTAGGAGACCCATTTTAAGGTCACATCCTAATCAGGATTGTTTGGGTGACTGTTCTCACCCAAAGGGATGACATGAAATCTCTCCTTTGCCCCATGTTGAGGATAGATGGAAAGCTCAGGTTAAAAGAAGACCCAAACAGAACAAAGCTCTTCCTTGTTTAACAGACCCAGCAGCCAGCTTTTGGCAGAGCTTAGTGGAGGGAATAAAAACCTCCAAAAAAATCAATGGATAATGATTATACTTAAAGTGCTCTTTGAGCAGTTGCATTAGCAGGCTAGTCTGTAAACAGTAACAAAGCGCTGAATAGAAGGAAGTGACTGTAATAGGGACAAAGATTACCTGCAAATGAATATTCTTAAACTCTCCCAACCCCACCAGGAGAACTATTTTGCTTGCTGGATCATATCTTGGTCTCTTTTTCTTGTGGAGATTTCAGGCGAGGGGTGCAATGGAGAAAATGCTAAGGAAATCAGAGAGGTGTTAGATCTACATAATAAAGATATAAGAGAACGAGAGAGGCTGCCATGGGGTTGAAGATTAAGGGAGAGAGTTTGAGGATGCATGATATATTGGAAGAGGTTATTTAGAAGAGCAATGAGGGATGAGAAAATTTTTGAGGTTTTCCTTGAATTAAGAATGTACCACCATCTTTTGCATTTCATCAAAAGACAAGTCAAGATATGAAACATGCTTTTTGTTGCCAGACTCTATTTATTTGACACTTCAAAACATGCCATGGTCTACTTGGATTACACAGCCAATCCCACACAGAGCGCAGGAATCATCAGAGCCCAGAAATGGAACTAAGACCAAGTTGGCATTAAGACTATTCCAGCAGCTTCACTTTTTAGAGTTTATACAAGTTCTTAGTGAAGAGACACTGCAAGGGGCCTCTTAGGAACCCGCTGGGAAGTGTTGGGAGCTTACAGGATCTATGCACATCCATGTTAACTACATAGTAAACTGCATGTGGGTCTCACCTGAGGGTTGAGCCAGCCATTCTCCATGGATGTCTTGCTTATCTACAGAATCCCTGTAGGTACTGCTGTATGAAGAGGTGAAGAGACTCTTGCCCTCACCTAACCGTGAGAGTCAAGTTTCATCTACCTTCAGAAAAATAAAAACTCTGTCCCTGGCTAAAGGAGAATGGCAGGAAACCTGGATATCATAGGAGAGGAGGTCCTCTTTAGGCTATGGAGTAAGCTGCCTTTGATGGTGAGATTATGTCTAATAAGGCTGGGTTGCCTATTTCACCATAAGGATCCTGTCCCCTTTTCTCTCTCCATAAAATAGCTCTTCCCTTGGACCAAAACAGTGACTTCCTAGATTTGTCACAGAATTGCTCTGCCTCTGCACCCATTTTCAGCTCAGCAGATAGAGATTTCTGTTTCTCTGTCCAGCACCTGACGGGCTCAGCGAGGAATTCTGAGCAAATTTTAAAAGTGTAGGGGGAAAGAGCCCTCTCTGCTGTTTTACAGAAATCAGCATGCAGCATGATGTCATGATATCCATATACAATGACTGGCTAGAATGCAAGCTCTGTTCTTATTCCACACATAGGTTCACACTCCTAACAATAATGTTCTCTGTCTTCATGGATTCCTGAATCCATAAAGGCTGCAAGGGCCTTCAGGATTTGACAGATAAAGAAACTGAATCCAAGGAAGTTCAAGGATTCACTCAAGGCTACAGAGCAGGCTGTGGCTGACCCAGGACTTAAACTAGTATTTCAACCTCTTTGTCCACTGCTTTTCCTACTCACTTTACTATCCCAGAAACTTCTCTTTTTACAGTTGAATGGAATCACTCCAAGATATAAAGAAACTGAGCTTCCCACTCCTTGAAGTTGCCAAATTCTTGCCCCTTCCTGGTTGGGTCCATGGAGCAGGACAGTGAGGAATTCCTGGAGACAGGAAAGTTCAAAAGCCAGACAGAAACACCAGTTAAGAGGTATGTGCAAAAGAGACTGGCAAAAGATTAAGCCTCAGTCTCTTCATCTGTAAGATTAACATATAACAGGCCCTATCACACAGGACTGTGGAAAGGATTAAATAAGCTCTAAGAAGATCATACATATCTTAGTACAGGGCCAGTCTCCCATCCAAGTACTAATCAGGCCTAACCCTACATTTAGCTATGGTTATTATTAGAGGACACAGAGACCTTAGGTAGAACAACTGGAGCTACTAAGACTGAGGTTCATAGCATAAACCGTAAACTATTATGGTCTGTAAACTATTTCAAGCAGGAAGTAGACAGTACTATAATTTGGGCTTGGAGGGCAACAAGAAGAACCCTAACAGTCAAAACTGCCCAGCTAGTCTCCACACAATGAAACTTGGGACTTGATGTCAACCTCTACTAGGCAGGAGGCAGTGACATGGGAACTGGCACAGGTCTGAAATTGTAGCAAGGGGTCTCTGTAAGCTGTGCGCAGCTCTGGTGAAGGCAAAAGTGGGGAAATAGGTAGGGACCAACTGACAAGGAGACTCAGAATCCAGTTGTGATCTGCCATGCTCTTTGTGATCTCCAACAGCTGAATAAATGAATTAATCAATCAAACCTACAGGCTGAGGTCAAATTTGAACCCATTCCCCACAATGTCCATCCATCCAACCTTCCTGTCAGAAGTCAGAATTTCCTTAGCAATACCCTGGGCTGGACTTCCAGTTATCTTTTACAGCCTCCAGCTCTGAGCCTTGTGAGTATTGCCTGGAAAATGTCAATTCTTGTTTGATATTCTCCCAAACACCTCAATTAATTATATGATGCTATCTGGTCAGGACCTTATCTCCATATAATGTGAACCTGAGAAAAGAACACCTCTGGGCCGCATTCTTGAAATGCCATGCACCTTCATTAATGCTTGGCCCTGGCATGGGGTGAGACAACCTTGAGCCTTGCTGGAGCATGACTGTCCAAGAGGTGGGTCACAGGGCACCTTGCTGCCAGAACTCAGTCCAGACTCTCTGTAGCTGAGCACACCAATTGATTGGCCACACTGAGCACTCTTGGCAGCTCCAGCCACTGTGTGGATGCTCCAATCACCTTCCCCACCACAAAGAATGGAGGTTTTCAAACTCTAGTGGCCATGACCTACAGTAGTGACCCAGAGAGTAAATGCATACACAGTATTCCAACATTCTCGGACACAGATGTTTTTTCACATTATAATCTCAGAAATTTAGATGACTCTTCCAAACTGTGACATTTTGCTATCAATTGGCAGCATTTTTTTCTTTCTTAGTGGTACATGAAATTTTGTGTCTCCCAATAGATTATGACTTTGATTTAGTGAAGTATGGTATATGCATACATAACTGAAAAAATACATTTTATCTTTACGACATGATTTCCTATGATATTTCCTATGTACTATTTTATTTCATTGCCTTTTTTAATTTTTTTTTTTTTTTTTTTTTTTTTTTTTTTTTTTTTTTTTTTTTTTTTTTTTTTTTTTTTTTTTTTTTTTTTTTTTAGGCAAGACAACCCTTGGTTGACCTCACAGATTGCAAGGACCTTATCAGCTTACAATCCCTTATTTTTTTTTTTATTTTTTTATGCCTATAGCACCTGGACTTCTTAGGAGGTCTCCCATCCAAGTACTAATCAGGTCTGACCCTGCTTAGCTTTCGAGATTAGATGGGATTTCATTTTCTTTTAATGCTAGTCACTGCTACCCACTTAGGAAATTTCACTACCCTCTGAAGGGTCTCAATCTACTCTTTTCAACACTGCTGTGGAGACTGTTATGAATTGAATGTTCGTGTTCCCCCAAAATGTATATGATGAAATCCTATTCTCCAATGCGATGGTATTAGGAGGAGGGGCTTTTGTCCAATGATTAGGTCATGAGCGTGCAGTTCGCATGGTGGGATTAGTACTCTTATAAAAGAGAGCTCTCTCACCGTTTCACCATGTGAGGACACAGCTGAAAGATGGCCATCTATGAACCAGGAAATGGGCCCTTGTCAGACACTGAATCTTGTACTTCTCAGCCTCCAGAACTGTGAGAAATAAATATTTGTTCTTTAAACCACCCAGTCTCTTGTATCTGTTATAGAAGCCTGCACTAATGAACACAGGAGCAGAGGAAGATGCTAATGAGCTGTGAGGAAAGAAGAGTTTTCAATAAAAGAGTGAGATTTATTTAATTTTGAGCTTTATAAGAATTGAGATTTATAAGAATTAGGCTACTGGGGCATGTGAAAAAGGTCATGATTAGGGAAGCAGAGATGAAAGATGACAGAAGACTTTGAATCATACAAACCTGAGTTTCTACATCAGCTCCCTAATTTACTAACCATGAAAATGTAGGTAAAATTGTTTAAATTATTAGTGTTTCAGTTCTCTCACCTATAAAACACTGGTCAGAGCCCCTCTTATTCACATTTGTCATAAACATGAGAAAGAAGGAGTTCAAAACTTTGACCCAGAGCCTACCCGTAGTAGGTGGTCAATAAATAGTCTTTGGTAATGCTGATTTTAGAAATAATAGAAAAGGAAGTCGCTCAACAAATAGCAGCTGTTATTACTTAAAGTAGGTAAACAACAACAACAAAAAGAGTTGTATCCAGTGTAACATCAGCCAGTGTAAATATCTTGACAATTATCAATAAAATTGTAACCTATTTTATTTATTTAATTCTGTATGTCCTAATTCTTGCCCAATGCAATACTTGGGGAGTCCACAGAAGGCATCTATGTAAGAGCCACATGTGGGTCGCCACTGACAGGAACACAGTTGCTAAGTTTTCCTCTTGGAGCAGATCTTCCAGCTTTTGGTTGTACCTCTCATAACAGTATAGATGTCCCAGAATGCGAGCTCAGTCGAACCTTGCCAATGTGATCATATTAATTTTATAATTTATGTGTTAACATGTGCCTCCAATAAATTGCTTTGCTAGCTCACTGCGGTGGTGCATTTTTCCTACATTATGTCCTCACTCATTGATTATTACGGCATGTTGACTATTTGACCTCAGACCTTTTACTTGATCAGGCCTACACAGTTTCACTCCTTTTCATTTCTAATTGTCCTCTTTGATCAGTGTTCTCTGTCAGTCTTTGTCATTCTAGATGTTCATTTTTGTTTTGTTGTCTATTTGATCTCCCCTTTGATGTTTCATTAGCATTTCTTCTATAATTTCTCAGGATTGTTTCCCATGATTCAGCCATTATACACTTCTTACAACTGAATGAATTGCTGCTCGCAGAAGCATAACCTTTTCCGATTACATGAATGAACCAATGATCAAGAACACCTTAACGTGTCATATTAAGTTAAAAATAGGTAAGGTATGTTTAATATTAAATGCTGAAGAAATTCTAAGCTTAAATTCAAATATGTTAAGTAGGTAAATGCTCAGAGATGCATACGATTCTAATAAACAGATATTTCCTATTCACTGACTATCACTGCCAACATTTGTAAATTAAGGGGCATGGTTTTATAGAGAATATAGTAGTCACCTCTTCTCTGCAGTTTAGCTTTCTGTGGTTTCAGTTATCCACAGACTATCATAGTCTGAAAATATTAAATGGAAAATTCCAGAAATAAGCAATTCATAAGTTTTAAATTGTGTACCATTCTGAGTAGCATGATGAGCTCTCTCACCATCCCCTGCCCAACCTGGTACATGAATCATCTCTTTGTCTAGTGTGTCCACAGTGTATATGCTACCCACCTGTTAGTCACTTAGTAGCTGTTTCACTTATCAGGATGACTCTTGTATTGCAGTGCTTGTATTCAAGTAGCTCTTATTTTACTTAATAATGGCCCCAAAGTGCAAGAGTAGTGATGCTGGCAGTTTAGATAAGCCAAAGAGCAACCATAAAGTTCTTTCTTTAAATAAAAAGGTGAATAAAGTAAAATAAGACATTTTGAGAGAGACCACATTCACATAACTTTTTTATAGTATATTGTTATAATTGTTCTAATTTATTATTAGTTGTTGTTAATCTCTTACTGTGCCTTATAAATTAAATTGTATCATAGGTATGTATACAAAAAAACCCATAGTATGTGTGTGTGTGTGTGTGTGTGTGTGTATATATATATATATATGTTTTGGTACTACTCTCAGTTTCAGACATCCACTGGGGAGGGGTCTTGGAACGTATTCACCACTGATAAGCATGACTACTATACAGGGTGCTCCTGTGTCCATTGACCAGCAAATATGTGCAACATACCTCAACATTCTTAGCTATAAATGTAGAAAGGTAAATAAAGAAGAAGGAAGAAACATATGTATGTATGTAGGTAAGTAGCTAGGTATGTGAGAAGGTAGGTATTACATAGGTAGGAAGGTAGGAAATGAGAAAAAGTAGCTAAATTGGAAGATAGGTATTTAGGTAGATAAGAAGGTAGGTAGGTAGTAAAGTAGATGGACAGGCAGACAAATAAAAGAAAAAAATTTCAAGATTAATAATAAGGATAATCATCATCGTTATTTTTTGCTTTGGTTTTCAGAATTAGCTATGTGAAATATGATTATAATCCACTGCATGCATTACAGATCTTTTAGTTTGCAAGGAGCATTGTTAAAGTGATTAAATGCAGAGGACGTTAGAGTAAAGTGGCTTTACCACCTTAGTATCCTGTGTAAGCAAACCGAAACCTAAGCCAAATCCAATGCACTCCAATTGGAGAGAATGAAACTTAAGTACAACCAATCACAAACAGCCACCTGGGCTTTCCCAAATAATGCAACCACTTAAGTTATAGCCAATCAAATACTTTCTTTGCCTTGCTTCCTATCTTCTCTATAAAAACCTCTTCCTTAGCTCCTGTCCGTGGAGTGCTCCTAACCATTTTCAGTCTTGTGCTGCAGGATTCAAATTAAGGTATGCTCAAATAAACTCTTGAAAATGTCACTGTGTTTTGGTTTATCTTTTTCAGCATTCACCCTCATTATCTCCTAAATATTCAGCTATAGAGGTACAGTAAATATTCTCATTTGACAGAGATGTAAATGAAATCTTAGAGAGGCGAAGTGACTGCACCTCATGTAATGCCACAAATAAATGGCAAATCTAGAACTAGAACCTTGGGTTCCTAATTCTGTGCTCCTTCTACAACACCAGATAGGAAGGGGTAACAAGAGGGAATGCTGAATGCAGCAAAGGAAGTACTGCTCTCCCATTCTTCTGTACAGGATGATTTGGGGTTCATTTAGGACACAGTCCACTCTAGAAGGCGTCACAGTCTTTGGCCCAAGCTTCTTTGGTCATCTCAGAAACCAACATTAAAACAAACCAGCCCTAGGTCACCCCTTGCTTAGTGCCTCAGGCCTAGGAAACTTGCACAGCAGAAAATCTTATTTTCCAGCTTTCTTAACCAGCTCTTCTGGATCCCTGAACAAAGAACTAGATATGATGTCATGATTCCTAGATGGGATCTTTACTCTTTACCTGGATATTGGACATCCGACATCTGAACTATACAGGCCAGGTCCTGAAGAGTTCTGATAAAGCACGTTTTGTGGTCATCCTCTTTGTGACCACCCTCCACTGAGCATTAGAGCCACTTTATTCTGATTCCTATTTGTTAACATGCAATTCAGTCTTCTCAAGAATAGGACAACCTTGCTCAGTTGTGTGATTTTATGGTGTATCTGGTATATGTCAACACTTTACAAATGTATTTGTAATTCTCACAATAAATTAATGAAGCTGTTACCATTCCCACTTTAGAGACAAGAAAACTGAGGCTCAAGAAGGCCGTGCCAATCCATTGGCGATGAACAGCTAGTGCATGGTAGAGGTGGAATTCAAAACTACGTATGCCTGATGCTGAAGCCCACACTATTCGCACTATATCAGATCAGTGACATTAATTTTATCACTCTTTCATTAAGCATCCAACTGCTTTGCTTTCAGACCTCCAGCTCAGCAGAAATTTGGACCCTGAATTTTAAAGAAATGCTATCATCCAAATCAGTTCCTCCAACTATGAACAGGGATCTCAAGCAGCATGAAAAATTGTAACAACCAAGGCACAGAGTTTTCTGAAGCCTGATACAGATCAGAAGCAGAAAGAAGATAAGAGATGTGTATATTACAGGTTATGAGTGAAAGACTTGGATAAAGAGAAGATTGGATGTACTGAGAAATGACCTCATGCAAAGCGTGGAAGAGATATTCCACCCATCAGCCAGAACCCCAGATGCTAGTATGGCAGTGACAGTTGGCTTAGAACAAGCAAAAGAGGGAAGGGAGAGAAAAACAAGAAAAGACATCACCGTACCTGGGTGGGGTTAGAGAGTAGAAGGTACTAGGACATGGTGGGAGGGTGCTCCTGGGGACAACAGGAGCAGAGATAATGTCAGAGGCAGAAAAGGGTCTTGGAGACAGTTGACCCCCTTCTGCTTCTCTGGTTTGCAAGGGACAGGCCTTGTCCAGATCCTGATTTGCTTGAATTCCAGGTATTAGAAACAGAAATAATGAGAACATGTATTTCCCACAAATTCATGTCTACTATGAAAATTGGATTCTTTGGCAAGCTGAGGTGGGGCTATTGGTAAGGAGTCAGCCCCTGCAGTAACAACTTCTGAGTGTGGAGCAGCTACAGTGGGAAAAAAAGGGGCTCAGAGACAGAGGCTGTGTATTTTCTGCCCCTAAAATGCTTATCATCATCAACCAGCATGAAAACAGTGCAGCAACAAAGCAAAACAGTGAGGAAGGTGATGAAAGGCTAACAGGATCTGCACTGGGAGGGCTGAGGTGAATGGGGTAAGGGGCAGAGTAGGCTGACAGAAGTGGAGGAATCAGAGAAGGCTCCACGTGGACATATTTTGAGTTTCAGAAGATGAGGCATGTGTGATGCACAGGCAGGAGAGGGATAGTGTTCCCAGGGGGGACCTCCGCTTAGAAATGGCACTGAGGACAGAGCCCACAGCCCGTCAGCCATTACTTTGAACAATGTGGAGGGCTGTCTTGAATGGCACATAAAAGGAGGTGGAAGAGTGTCATAAAAAGTACCTGCCTGGGGTGGCCACAACCTTTTGCTACCTCTGTTTCCTAATCTGCAAAACTAGGGGAGTAATCCTGCTTTTTGGTGATGTTGGGGTTTTAGAAAGAGATGGTATGTTAAAGGCCAAGTCCACTACTTGGCATAAAAGAGATGTCCTATGAAAGGTCACTTTCTGCATGCTCATTCAAATGAGCAGAAAATGGGCCCTTGGGGATCCTCTTACACATATTCAGTGGGCATTAAAAGAGATTGTGGAGCTTCTTTCAGATATAATACAATGTCTCCGTCTCACCACCCACCCCAACCCTGA